>JAGKQL010000009.1:3796624-3823764 GCA_018398635.1 Cyprinodon brontotheroides | reverse complement strand
GGATCTACATAATAAAATGATGCAAAAAAATTCATTATATTTTTTAAGTAAATCAAGCAGATTATTTATATCAGTGTAAATTGTCCTTAGGTGTGTACCCTGCCTCTCACCCATTGACTGCTGGAGTGACCCCACTTGGGACAAGTGTGTAGGAAAATGGATGGATGGTTTACTATCAGTGGATGATAATGGGGGGGATTCAAACTCAAAAATGTAAGTTATTACAGAGGATGGTAATCTGAATTTAAAAATAATAAGTTTTAAAAACTTGCAAAGTTCCAGTAATCGGATTAAAAACTTAGTTGGCAGAACTTGAGAAAAACTTAGCTGACACAACTTAAGTGTAATTCCCACAAAAACACTATCACACTCTAACCCACTGTGTAAAACTCTGTGCAGTCGGTTGCCTTGAAATTTTGAGTTGAACTAACTATTTCGTTTTTACAGTGTAAAGTCCAGACAACATAGTGGTGAAAGGCACCTGGAAAAGTATTTGGGTGATGTGCAAACATCACCAGTCGAACGTTAAGTTCCTATGGCTACACAGTGATACCGCATGTGCATGGCTGTAGCTCTGTGCTGCACGTTAACATAATATCAAACATTTGCCATTTTCTTAAAAATAAATCTATCCAGTCAAATAAAACTAGTCCAAAGAGAACCTTCCATTTAGGAATTGATGACATTTTTTTTTTAACCAGCAGACTTTACATTTAAATGCAAATGTTTCCTCTGCCACAAGTTTTACTCCCTATATAAGGACTGAAAGGTCCACTCGCCCTAACCAATGCGTGTCTGTGACGGCCCTCAATGTGGCAGACCCTTTGCAGGAAGGTGCAAACGGAGGAGTAGTGCTTAGGGTTAGTGTTTAGGTGCCAGTTTGGAATTCAGCCAGTCTCTGAAGTTAGACAAAGTTCCACTCAAAGTAAATGTTATCAGTGTTTCACATCCTTCCTGTACGTGTATGCTTGTCACTGTAGAGGTTTAAGGCAAGAGTTTGTTGGGGTGGGAGGTCTGCGGCCCACCCAGAGATAGATCACCAATCTAAGGGACTAATATAAAAATAATTTTTCAACAAAGAAAGATTTCCTCCCCTGAAGGCGTTCCCCTAGAGACTGACTGGACTGTAATTCACCTGGTGAAAGCAAACAGTTAAAGACCTATAGCAGACATCAGATGGTTATTTATAGATCCATTCCCAGGGGAACATTTTATCAAAGAACAGTATATGAACAACCCAAAACAGAGCCAAAGGCTCTTTTTGTATTGCTGAAAATAAAATTAATTATCTCTCTTCCAGAGCAAATAATAATATTAGAATAAATATGAAGACATGAACTGGACTGATCTTTTTTAAATTGAGGTTTATGCATTTTTTAGATAAAAAGTTGAGTTATACTTTTTTTGCATCATTAAATTCCTTAAAATAAAAATGGGATGCTGTTGGAAGATCTTGCCCAGGGAACCATGCATGCATAAATACAACTGACTACAGTTTTTTAAAGAAAATTGTTCATATAACTCTTCTTGCAGTTGGATTATGATTTTTCTGCCAATAAATGTTTAATACTTTTTGGTTTTGGTATATAATTAGCTAAGCATTCCTTCAGCAAAACCTCTGAAAGACAGGTTCTCTTTGCTATATACAGCAGCAGGCGACTACATTTGTTTATAAGCATCTCTACCATTATGCTGTGCTGGTTGCAGCTTCTGTTGCATGGGGACATTTCAAAACAACTGCTGGGACAGCTGTCTTTGCAAACAAACACATAAACAGTAACTACAGTTAGGTAGCAGCTGGGTGAGCATCTGAAGGGAGCGACTGGTGATGACCTACTTTAGCAGCTCCTTGTCTTTGACGCTCGCTGCACTTGCTAAGCTGTGGGAGACTCCAGTTATGATGCAGTGATGTTAAGGATGCTCCGTGCATGCAAGCAGAGGACCTACTGCTGCATGTTGAATATTTAGCCGACAGCAGGACTCTTTGTCTGCGTATGAAGAGAACTGCCTAGTTTCTGTGCTTACATGCAAATTCAGCAAGATTCAGCCAGTTATTGGGCTGTTTTATATGACTGCCTTAGCTTTACGGGAGGGTGTGAGAGCACAAACTAACCCAATTATCAGGCTCTCAGAATCCAAAAACATCCCAATAGCTTCATATATAAGAGGTCCACTGAGATTAATTGGAAATGAAAGTTTTTAATAAAAGCATGACCATCCCTTCATGTGATTCAGCCTTAATGTCAGTAAACCTCTCTGTATATTTTTAAAGGTGAGGAGCGTTATGGTTCCATTCAGGAAAAAAAAAAATAAAAATCACTCACCATCTTGGAGTTCTAAACCAAAATAAATCAATGAGGTAAAATAAACAGGAAATAAATACAGAAAAACAGCAAACAGGAACTCTTTTTCCACATTAAAAATAAGTACTATATGTTTGTTTTTTTTTTGTTTTTACAAAACATGATAACTCATGGAAGGAAAGGAAAACTTTCAGGTTAGTGCATGGGAGTAGAAAGAATAAAATAATAAAAAAACAGCAAATTCTGCAAAAAAAAAAAACAAAAAGAGAGAAAAATAAATTACTGTAGTGGTATTTAACCAAAAAGTGCAACATAAGCCAAAATGTAGAGCCAGATGTGTCAACTGAAAGGGAAAGTAGTGTTTTTCATGCATCAATTTATATTTACGTTTATCAATTACCTCCAAAAAATGTTATTTATATCAATTATAAGAATGGTTATGGATGTTTTTTGCTTTAATAAACCCTCATATCTTGTGGTTAAAAAACGTAAATATAGAAGCCGTGTAAAAACAAAACAATAATTAATGTAATTAAAAGAACTGTGTCATAAAAAAAACATGTGGAAACATGCTTGTTGAGCATCGTTTCAAGAAAACAAGAACCAAAGCTAATGCATTAACAGTGTTCCTTTAATAATAAAAAAACACTTAATTTACCTAGATCATCATCATCTGTGGAGCCAAGTAACACACAAATAAACAGTATGAAAAAAATGGACTGACTAGTGGAGAACTTTACCCTTAGGCAGCCCAATTTATATTTTAAAAGTTTGCTCTATTTTATGGGGCCTTTTGGCTCCCTCCTTTGGGCATTAAACACATCTCAATATTACAAGAGAGACAAACTAATACTTAACCAGCAAATATGTAGAGGAATTGATGTTTGTTCATCTTACCTGAGCAGTTTTTTGCATAGTTCAGGTTCTCCTGTGGGTGTCCGGGAAGGCGACACTGAAAGCGGTGCTGCCAAAACTCTGGGAACCATGGATTGCGGGTGTTGGTGCTGAGCTTGAGCTTCAGGAAGTAACTGTCGAAGGAGGAGACCTCTTCAGAGTGCAGCTTCACAGTGATGCCACCAACGGCTTCATGCTCATACCCCTCCACCACCTCAATGCGGTCTGCCCAGCCGTCACTGCAGGAAACAACAAACTGAAATCAGATTCAGTTGTAGATCCACTTTTAATTCCTTCGCCCGTTTAAGGGTATTAAGGGTGTCAGATTAAAAGGCAGTGAATGCAAAGTTATAAAGAACCTTTTGGCTCTTTATTTGTAGATCACTATGAAAACCAAATTTAGATATGCACTGTTTTGTGTGTGTTTACTGAATCAACTCTTAGGAAGACAGACAATTTGAGCATAAAGGCATTAAAAATGGGAACGGTTCCAATAGAGGTGAAAGCTTTCAAATCAAAATATCCCCAGACATGAAATGAAGATTCATGAAATTTTAACAGGCGCAGTTTGCAAATAATAATCTTCTTTTTTTCTTTTTTCGTTTGCATAATTTCAATTCTAATTGCATTTTTTCTTTTATATTAGAAGAAGTACTGAAAAGAAATATCTTGGAAAAGCAGTCTGTCCTTTTAGAATGCAAAAGAAAAAAAAACACTCATGTGCCCAAATAGTGCAGAGCTGCTGCATTAAAGCAGACCTGCATTTAACCACCAGCTATGTCTTCAGCTTTAACAAAGTGCGGCAAACCTCATTAACAGAAGCCAGTCATAAATTCATTTCATCAGAAATATTTTCCTTTGTTTTCACGACTTGGTTTTGCAGTTTCTGTACTTGCTGAAAAAAGACAAAAAAAGCCTCCAAGTCCACTGACACATCCATGAGTCCAGTGAGAATTCACAGCTTAGCGTAGCTGTGCCGTCTGCCCTCCAGAGAAACACATTCCCACCCTGCTCGCACACTTTGAGTCTCGAGAAGACGACCAGCGTCTGCACTGGTTTAATCTCTATTGACTGTGTGTGTCACCTATTATAGCTACCAATTGGTTTGTCAGTTATTTAATTTCATTTTCTGCAAGAATAGAAAAAACATCCGTTTTAAAGAAAAGATTAAATACAATTTTTTACAATAAAGATTTGAATAGCACCTAAAACCTCTCGATTTTGATTTGGTTTCTAATAAATATTAAGCATTTGGAAAGTGGAATGATGAACTGTGTATTAATAATAATACTTGTAGGATAGAATACAAAAGGAGAAAAAAAACTGTATGAAAGGTCTTTTGAAACAAATCTGGATATTTCAAATCTATTTTCATCATCAAGGAAAGTTTGAAAGCAATACAACAACAAACAATCTGAATATCGATTATGTGGGAACTATGGTTAAAACAGGGGTCACCAACTTTTTTAAGGCTGAGGGCTACTTTATGGGTACTGAGTCATAGGGCGGGCTACCAATACTGACCTATGAACAGCTACGTTTACATGGACACAACTAATCGGATTGAAGGCCTGATCAGATCAAAAATGTTTCATGTAAACATGTCAGACTGAAGATTCTAATCGGATTCGGTCCGATCGGATCTAAATTTAATTCGAATAAGAGGTGGTTTTGCCGATCGCCATTCTCGATTGGCGTCCATGTAAACACCCATTCGGATACTTAAGAGTAAAAATAATCTTCACTGCGCATAGTGTGTGCGTAAGCGTAAGCGCGGACGCTTTTCCGCCTTTGTCAAACAACAGGAAACCACCGGGTCGCTTTCCTCATTTGTTGTGAAATCATGGCGGGAGGAGTCTAGGAACGCCGACTTATACACTCAAGTTCATTTAAAGCTGCAGGAAGCAGGAAATTTATCCTCCTCCTCTTCCTCTCTTTTCTTCTCTCCACAGCCCACCTCGCTTCTCCCCGCGCCCGGTTCAATCGCTCATTCTCTACATTTTGCTCTTGTACATTTTAAGCACCTAAGCCGCTTTTTTCCTCCTCTCCTCCTGTTTTCTTTCCGCTGCGCCTCCGAGCTTAATCGTTTGTCAGGCCTCCCAAAAACCAGACTCAGACAGAACTGCCAAGTTTGGCAGGAAAGTTCTGCGCATGCTTAAACAGATTTAATCTGATGCGTCAAGCAGCTTGGTACATGTATACACACGCCATGATCGGATCATTTCATTTAGTGTCCATGTAAACGAGATTTTGAATTTCGGATCCAACCAAAGGTTTGGATCGGATCGGTGAAATTTTGCGCATGTAAACGTAGCTTAGAGGAGTCAGCGTTCACCTGAACTTCATAGATAATAAACATATTTCTATTGTTTCTTTTCATTTTTAATTTGCTTTTAGATATTCTCATAATGAAATCCATATAAATCCTCAAATAAATGATGAACAGACTTAGTTTGTGCCTTCAAGTTAAGATTTGCCAGCATAGGAAGACGTTTGGCTTGGATATATACCCTAATGGCGAACTATCTCTTCCAGAATGTCTCCCCAAATGACACCAAAACTCACGCCTTGGTTGAATAGAACGCGGTGGAATAACGGAAGGAAATCAATGGACCAATGGAAAAAACAGTAATTCCACGCTTTAAGTAAAAAAGCAACAGATCCATGAAATGCTGATTAAAGCAAGAACGTTGTAAACCGTACTGCAAACCGACATTTGTTTTGCGAGATCTTGGCGTGAATAATAAGTTGGATTAAACTGCAGCTAAGAATGTTGCTATGATTTAGCTTTAAAAGAGAAAACTTCAAAGAAACAAAGGACATAAAACATGGCCAGAGTAACAGGTAGTATCACTGCAGTGGAACGGACTATTAGGCACTACAACACAAGAATCCAGCAAAAAGTAATTACGGTAAGATTTTTTTTGCAATCTAATCCGATACGGATACCTGTGCTGTGCGTATCGGCAGACATCCCATACGCATCTGATTCAAATATTGAATTTCAAAACCATAGATCCAGCCATGTATCCGAAGCGTTTAGCATTGATATAAAATATTGTTAGGTGGTAGGTAACAAAACAGATATAAATGTCCTTTATATAAGTGAATTACAAATAAGCAGAGATGGCAAAAGTACACACTCTTCCGCCATTTCAGTAAAAGTACAGATACTTGTGTTAAAAAATACTCTGGTAAAAGAAAGTGGAAGTACTGATCCTTAACTTCTTTACTTAAGTAAAAGTAACAAAGTACAGGCTGGTAAATTCTAGTTTTACTTAAAGTATAAAAAGTAAAAGTAGAAACCACTTTTTCATGCCGCTGTTCTTACATTTTAAATGGATGTCTGCCAATAGGACTAGATTGCAGTTGTGTTCATTTTCAATCATCTCGCCGGATCCATGCTACCTATGCTACATACCACCGCCACCATTAAAGCTGCAATGATTTGTCAGCCAATGAATACACCGCCCAATCTGCTTCGATTCATCTTGTACAGTAAAAGGCCAAATGCAATGGACCTCATCACATCAGGTAAGATTGAATTTGGTATTGATGGCGTGACAAATAATAACGGTAACTCCATTGAAATGATTCAAAACTAAAGTAACGAGACAATTTTTAAAATGTAAGGAGGTAGAAAGTACAGATATTTGTGTAAAAATGTAAAAAGTAGAAGTAAAAAGTAAGCCATAAAAATAAGTAGTAAAGTAAAAGTAAAAAATATCAGAAAAAATCTACTTGAGTGTTACAGTAACAAAGTATTTGTACTTCGTTACTTCCCATCTCTGCAAATAAGCACCAAAAAGAAAGAAATAACAGTTCCATGTAAAGTGCACTGGGTTATCCAATCACTGAAATCCGATCCAGCTAATTAGTCAATATCTGAATTTGTATCCTATCCAGATATTGGACCGCATGTCTAATTAGGATGTTCAGGAACATACACTGAGAGACAAGTGAGGAAAGACACTAAATACAGCTGAGTTAATCAGAAGCTAATGTAAATCAGCTGAGGTGGGTGAAGCGCAGGAAGACTGAGAAAGAAGGAACTACAAACCTAAACACCTATCCGAGTTTCCATTACTTTTCAACTTGAAAAGTAATGGAAAGTCGGATTATACGCAAGAAAATTCAAAAAATTACACACAAAGAGAGCGAGAGAGCAGCAAGTGTTGATCCATTCTGTTATGTGGAACTAGATTGCAGCTTTTCTTAACTTCCGGATGGTTTTACTACCTGCAGAATTTCCTTTGCATGTATTTTGTGTATTAGCATAATTTATGTGTTTGCTGCAGGTTTTAGTAATTGATTGGAGAATTTCTCCTTTCCAGGGTTTTTTCTCTTTCATGTATTTTCTGTGCTTTTGTGTTAGTCTTATTTTTGAGTTTGCTGTAAATTCAATCCGCACCAATAGAGCGGAAACAATGATACGATGACAGTCCCAAACCCTGGGGATAATCTAACAGAGCTCAAACAGAACAAAATACAAAAAGAAAAATAATGTGGAATTATTTAGGCAAAACCTTGTAGAACATAAAGTGTATGGGTTTCCTTAAGGATGATCGTCAGCATGTTGGCCTGCTGATTTAAACCTTGACGCCTGTAACATAAGTAAGTTCAGAGGTGATGTGAAAGTACAATTAATAATGGTGACCCCGACCATTTTAGGCTTTAATTTGACCGTGTCTTTTTGAAACAAAGGACATGCTTTGATCTTATCCACTGTAGCTTTAACTGTATGTTAAAAGCTGATCTGCTGAAATGTCTTCCCATGTCAATTCTTTTGTTGCCTCTCTAATTTTTTTTTAATCCATCCCCCCCTCTTCCAATCAGCTTTAACCAGATTTTCCGTCCTTGCTGAAGAAAAATATTTCCACAGCATGATTCTGCCTCCACCTTCATTTTTACTGTATGGATAATATATTGAGGGTAGCAAACAAAGTAATGCATTGTGGTGAAAATGAATTAATAGGTTTAATGGTTCTTTATCCCCATCTGCTCTTTATGGATTGGTTTAGGTTTGTATTTTTAATGCAGGGCTTTTTCTTTTTTTCAGTTCTGGTCCAGCCGATTCGGTGTCTTCAGCTGTGTCTGCTAGTTACCTTTCCTAACTTTTCCTCATCTGGTTCTTTCTCAGCTGTACTACATTATTCTGATTAATTAAACTTAGTTCTGATGCAGCTCTCTCCCCCCCCGGAACTTGAAATCCTGTCATCTCCCGCAGCTGATGACCAGAGTCTTCTTTGCACCAACTTCTTGGCACCACATTAGATGACACTTAATCTTTTTTTTTTTTTTTTTTACATCCCATACATCTTCACCAGTGGTCTACACTTCCAAAATATTTTGCCCAAATTTTGAGATTTATATAATTTTATGACATAACAAGTTACCATTTACTCTTTTTTTTTATTTTTTTAATTTTAGAATAATTTAAACATTACATGATGATTATTCGTTTTTTTTATGTATCATCTTTATCAAATATACATATTTGTCCGGTTTATGTATTTAGAATTAATAGTATACTTACTCAAACTGAACACAAATGATTTGGACAATAATTGAATTGTATAATAATCAGGTTCACCTTTATCAAATTCAAACAATAAACTTGATGTATTTGGAATAGATGGACTATTTAGTATTATTTTTTATACATAAACCTGTTGTTTATATATTTCAAATAAAATAAGCTATTTGATACAAATGTATATGCAAAATGTAAGGTTTATTTAAAAGGTTACTAATAACATATCTTTAAAAAAGTTAATGGGAATTTGTTATGTTATAAGATTACAAATTGTGGTAAAAAAAATTTTGTACTCTTTATTAATAAAGTTTCTTCAACCAGTGTTCAGCACCCTTTTATATGTGATTCTGCTTAAACACACCAGAGTAAAATAATCAAGTCTTTAGCAGCAGTTTGTATATGTTGGCAGCATTTCTTCCATATTTCATTTCTGACCTCTGTCTCCTCAGACCTCCGATCGGTGGTGGCAGGCGGTTACAAAGAACCAGATTCTGCTTGTCGTGTCTCACCTTAACCCCTAGAACCCTACGGACCCACCGGTGGGTCCAGCTGCTACATGACCTCGTAATTTTACCAAACCCCCAGTATTGATGTAAAAACATATTTGGCACAGTTTGGTGACATTTATGGATAAATGTGCCAAAATGGCCTCTCCGCTTCTAAGAAATTCCTCACTAATACCATTCTAAAATAAATATGATTCATCTGATTGAGTCCAAATTTGGTATATTTTTTACACAACATTTAGATTTAAAAGTCTGTACTACTTTTTTGTGCTATAAATAATATTTTGGTAGTGTTTTGCAATGTTTATTTCAAAGAAAATTTTGCATTCGAGGTTCAAAAATGCAAAATATTTTGTATTTTGTCCCTAATATTTCAGGCAGGGTCAAAGCTACAATGGTGCTGACACCAATCAGAAAACCATTCTATGACATCTTACCTTTACAGACGTACCAAAAGTTTCTTCTTAAATCTAATAGCTGTGAGGCTATAAGTTATTTACTTTTTGTGTGTCTTTGTCAGGCAGAAATTTATTTATACCCCCCTTAAGGGTGTAAGAGGTTAAAGAGACCTTTCCTTTTCTACTTCAGTTGAATAGATTACTGCAAAGTAACTCAATGCATTCAGCTGGATTATCTCTAACTATAGAAAAATAAGTATGCATCAGAAACAAATATTTAAAGTATTTTTTTATAGTTAGGATTGAATGGGATTGTATTTAACAGGCTTACTTTTTATACATGTCTATATATGAATCAAGGTGTGTAAATGTATCCATGATGATGCAGACAGTTTATTGATATAATTCATTGATATTGATATATGTATATATAGTTATTTACATTTCATATTAATTATTGTAAATATGATTGTATCTTTATATTGTTTTACTGAGTGACACATGGTTTGATTTATTTATGATTATTCTCATGATTATATCTACAAGCTTGTTCTTGCGCTGTTTTGAGAAGACGTTATTTCACCAACGTCCGTCTTGGGTTACCATGGAAACAAACACCAACGCCCGTCTTTCATGGAAATCAACGGAGGTTTTTCACATTACTCACAAACATTATAAGCTGAAGTTTGTTGAGTAAAAACCAAGGACAGCATCAAGGACTATCACCTTTTTAATTCATGGATAATTCCCTCATTGTGGCATGCAGCCAACGAGGTATTTTATTATTTTTATATAACGTTACATTGTTTCATTCTGTTGTAAGCCAGCTACAATGTACACTGTGTGGTTTGATGGTAGCTAATTAGCTAATTGTATCAACTGTATTGTTCTGTACAGTTTTCACGGTGCTAATGAAGATTTGGAGGCTTCATTAAATCAGTTCAAGAAATCCATTTGTGCTCGTCGTGCCTGAGGGGAATTACAGGTGTCTAGTCCTATCTAGTCAGAGAACCTTCTTCCTAACGTTTATCTGCCTTTGTTTGAGACAAATTATGTTTGTCTATTATGTAAACTGCTTTCTCAAGGATTTTTTTAACATCTTTTCTTGTCACTCTTTTATAAGTGGAGATTTGTGGAGTTCCAGACTAATAGATGTCCAGTTGATCGATTCTCCTTTAATGTGGGTTTCTACAGGTATGAGCTTCTAGGATGATTTTTCTGATTGATACTCATCTTCCCAGCCCTATTAGACTCACAGTCATGCATTGAAAGCTTTATAGTAAAGGCTACCTCTTCTTATTTTTGTGGATGATGGATTGAGCAGTGATCTGTAAGCAAAATTGGTTTATAACCTACTGTACAACATCTCCTTAATCATCTCCCTGACCTGCCTGCTGTATTCCTTAGTCTCTATAATACTGCTTTGTTAGCCAATATTCTCTAAAAACTCTCTGAGGCCTTAAAGAACAGCAGTGAGTGCACTTAAATTAAAATGACACACAGGAGGACCGGTAACAGAATGAAGCGATAAAAATACACACCACACTTTATATATTTATGAATAATCTTTAAAATCATGTATAATTTTTCCCCCACTTTAGAACTTGAATAAATAGAAGTTAATTCCTGGAGTATGATAAAATAAAATAAAAAAGTAAATAGTTTTAGGCACAGGAAATGTGCAGTAATCTTTTCAATGCAACATCAGTCTTAAATCTAGGTCCTACCTGACACTTACTCATTGAACAAATTGGTGTCTGTCCACAGGACAGAAATATCCCACCTCAAAGCCACATTTGGGTTGTAAGAAATGAAGCCAGCAGCATGTTTGGCTGGGCCAACGCTTCAAGAATGAGCTGACAAAGGCTGTGCAGTATGACAGTCTCAACAGTACCTGGCCATCTGCTTCTCAGCATCACGCCACCCCCAAGCCAACGCTCCAAGTGCCAAAACCCTCCAGCTCTGACGTCGGCTCACACAGGCACCTTCTTTATAGTGCATCCATTTTTACATTGTGTAGCTTCAAATCGCAAAACTGAAACTGATCAAGTAAAGATTAGAAACCACAGAGAGAAGAAAAAACGTGACTTTTTTCAATCATTTCCAAGGGGAGCATCACTTCAGAGTTGATTAAAATAGTTTTTTGTTGTTTGGAAAGTGTAAGAACATCTCAGTCAGCCTCCACATAACAGAACAGAGGATTGGATGATGACCAGAACCTCCAGGCTTTTAAGGCGCCCCTGTATGTGTTCACTCACTGCATTGCTCTAAAAAACATTTTCTTTTTTAGAAGTCTCCTTGACCCAGAAAACTTAAAGCCCCACACACACACACGCTGCTTTTCTGCTCTCTTCTCATCAGTTCAGCAGCTAAGCATGAAGAATGAGAGAAAGCAACCATTTCATTTCATTCTATTTGATCATTTGAGTTGCAGGAAGATCGAGGTGACACTTTAATGCATGAATGGGAGAAACACACAACCGGCGAAACATCTATAATTCATAAAAGAGATTTAACTTTAATCATAGCCTCATTTTAGCTGCTCCTAACTGGACCAGAGATGAACTAAGCTTCCACAATAAGATCTTTCCTGCCATACTAGCTTTGATGTTCCTTATTGCACATTCTTAATATAATGCTGGAGGTGCTGTCCCATATTAGCCCATCCTGCCTGTGATCTGACAGCGAGCGGGAAAACCGGCTGAGTGGATGCATTATTCATCAGTGAGCCTGACTCAAAGCATCTTCTGCTTTCAGAGGAACTCTTCAGCAAAATTGGGAGCATTTCACTTTCATGTAAACTTTTGTGTAACTGATTTGTCTCGAGGACACCTACCGCAGACGTCGACGTGTAGAAAATAAAATAAATCTTTCAGTTAAGAATTAATCATGTTATTTTATAGATTACCTATGAACCTGTGATAAAATAGAAGCAAGGCTAAAAGTAACTCTAGACCGGTTAAAGGTATAGTTGAGGATGTTCTTTTTCCGGGTGGATCATCAAAATAAGTGGTCCTCCCTAACAGTCAATCATTCTGGTGATATTTTTATGTAAGGCCATTAGGGGTGGAACGGTTTGACAAAATCCACGGTTCAGTTCGGTTCACGGTTTCGCGGTCATGGTTTTCGGTTCGGTATGTTTATTGTTACACCGAAAAATTATTAAAATTAATAAAAATTATAAAAATGAATGAATTTTTTTTTTTTTATGAAATTAATGAAAAAATCCCAAAAATGAATGAATTGTAATTATTTTTAATGATTCGCGGAAACCCTGGATCATTTCCGCATGTTTTGCTGCTTTGAATTTAATCATCTGGCGCATGCCCTTCTACCATCTCAAGGAACTCAGAGCGGAGCGGGGCCAGGAACCACAGTGGAGGCTGTAGGCTTTGCTTTGAGCAACCGGTCTGGGCGCAGCCCGAGCGAGCGCTGGCGGAGTATGAGGGATTTCGAGGGGTTAGCATGACATGTTGGTCATGTTGCTGTTAGCATAAACAAAACGTGTTGCACAATGCTTGCACACTGTTGCACTTTTATCCACAGCTTTCTTTCCGCCGTCATGCGTAGGTCACTCTAAATGCAAAGTGGTCCCATACCAGCAGACCTATAAAGTGCTGCTGGCGGCGCCTTCCAACTCCTGTTCTTTCCCACCGCCATACCCACACAATTCTCCACAACAACTGATTTTTTTCTGCTACACCCGGCTACGCTGCTTTCTTGCTTCTTCTTCTTGTTTTACTACTGGTGGTTGGTTTTGGTCGCAGTACTGCCACCTTCTGGTCTGGAGTGTACACGCTTCGCCTATTAGAAAATGGAGCAGCGCATGAACCGAACGTAACACACGAACTGAACCGAGACAGTCGAACCGAACGGTTCCGGACAGTTTTCATAAACCGTTCCATCCCTAAAGGCCGTCCTACGTGCTCATTCCCATTTACACTTACTTGTGGTGAGTCTGACATAGTGGAAAAATTGCAAATCTTTTGGAAAGTATGCAGCTACAGTGACTTTTAAACAGAGCTCTCGCTCACCTTTAATAGGCGTTTCCTCTCGTGAGCCGGTACAGGGTTGTGCATGTGCTTTTTTTTAAATCAAAAAGTGGATGTTAGGAATCCAGTTTGTGTGGCCTGTTTGTTTGTTTCCGTTTTCCACCACCAGGAGGTGCCCTGTCTTCTCTGTCCCTCCCTGCACATCTGCGGCTCATTGGATCATCATCTGGAGGAGTATTTGAGCAGTGGGCTGTCACTACCTCGACGCCAGAGTGTTTGCCAGTTTTGGGTACTATAGCCAAGCTGAGTTTAGTTGAGTCTAACCTAGCTTTGTTTCTCTGAGTCTTTTTTGTCTTTGCTCCCCGGCAGGAAGCTTTCCTGTGTTACTGGATTCCTGGACCTTCTCTCCAATGGAAGGAAAAACCGAGTTACGCTGTGCAGGGGAAAACCTCCACATGTTCCGTTCAAGTACCCATCTGAAATCCGAGTAACAGTCCGCTCCATTACTCCTCCAGGTCCAACGCTTGTCAACCTGTCCGCCCTCCAACGTGTGCTCTATTCTCTGGATTTACCACACAGACAGGATTCAAGGACTAACAAGGCCCCCCTCTAACGTGGCTCCCATTCTTATAAATCTAAGTGCTTCCAAGATTCCCACTGTACCTGAACTGACCACTGAACTTCCCTTCTCACTTCCAGTTCCGGGTTACCAGCTCACTGAGTTCTAGATCCAACTCCTGTTTTACCTACTCAATAAAGTAGTTAAACTTTTTCCGTGCTCTCTGAGTGGTTTCTCTGCATGTGGGTCAGATTCGTTAAACCGATCATGACAGTGGATAGGCTGGGTCTTTTCAAAAATTCTTCAAAATCCTCCACTATACCTTTAAGTTTGATCATTCTTCCTCAAAAAAACAAAAACAAAACACTTCAGCTAAACCTGGAAACCCCTGGGGAAAGCAAACTTTAACAAACCTGCCAATTAGGAGAAACTCTCCTGCTACTCCCAGCCGCCGCATAGCCATGAGCAGCCCGCGGACTGTCATGCCTTCACAGAAGCAGACAACAACTCTGGCTTTGGGGAGACGCTCCCGCAGCTTTCTGAGCAGCCGGTCGAAGTGCTTCTCTCCAGCATTGCTGTAGATTTTGTCAGAATGAGCGATGCAGAGGCCTTCCTGCGAGGCGAGCTCTTTGAACGCTTCCATCCCGCTCTCCCCATAGTTACCTGAGGAAGACAAGAGGAGCTGTCAGCTGAGGATCATTCATAAGAGAAAGGAAATGATCAGGAGAATCTCTTTCATCTAACAGAAGGTTCCTTACTACCCAGGCTTGCATTTTCAGCCATAAGCGAACATGAGGGCTAACAGAAGGCAAGAAATAAACATACTCATCTTGTTGTTAATGCTTTCCAGCTCGGATGTTAAATGTTTTAATGGGATGATAGGCTATTTTTACTCTCATTATCAAATTTGGTCTAAACATCATATATAAGACAGGCAGGAAATTTGACTCCAAATAATATTAAGTCAATATTACATCTGTTGAAATATTTTATCTATATTCATTCACCTGGACCCTGTAATATACTGTAATTAGACTTTGATGTTATGGATCAACCCTGCTTTCAAATCTATCTTAGAATAAACATGTTTCCATGACCTTGCTGAAAACAAGCTTCCCCACACCATGATGCCTCCACCATCATGTTTAGGGAATAGTACACCCAAAACATGATTAGCCTTCATTTTCTACTCACCTCCATGCTGAACAACACTCTGGAGTACTTTTTGATATCTCAAATGCATCTAGAGATCTGGGAGACTTCTTGCTGTCTGCTTACTGACATTCAAATAATGGAGGTCTATGGCCCCCGAGAGACAGAAAGGTCCACAAAAGTCCACAAAACTTTGTCAATGTCAATATGCCTCCATACTGCCAACGTCCAATGTAATCCAAGTGTCACAGAGTGGGTAGCATCCAAAAGATTTACTCGAAACAGCGGAAGTCATTTAGAGCGTTTTTAGAGGCCTAAAAGAGCAGTAGTGTATAGGATTTCTAAAAAGCGGCCACTGCGCGTTCAGGGCCGGCCAGCGGCCAGACCAAACCAGATGAAAGTGTGCATTCATGCGTCTGCATCTGCCACTGAACTGCAAGCGTAGAAGAAGAAATATGCTGTTTACCTGTGCAAAGAAACAACGAAAGAAAAAATGTCTGACGACTTCAGTGTTGAGGAAGAGCAGACGTTCTTTGCCGAGCTGAATCGCGGCTTCAAAATGGCATCACGTGAAGCGGCGCGCATGCGAAGAAGAAGGGGAAAAAGCTGGCCAAGGAAAATCCTAACACTACTGTTTGTTAACCACGAAACATTTCTAAATGACTTAGTTTGAGGAGTAAATTCTGGATGCTACCCTCCAGGACTTGAGTTACATTGGACGAGCAGTATGGAGGAATATTGACAGGATTTTTGTGGACTTTTGTGGACTTTTCTGTCTCGAGGCCATAGACCTCCATTATTTGAATGTCAGCAGACGGCAAGCAGCCTCCTTCAGATGCATTTGGGATATCAAAAAGGAAGTACTCCAGAGTTTTGTTTTAGCATGGGGGTGAGTAGAAAATGAAGGCTAATCATGTTTTTGGGTGTACTATATTCCTTTAACCACTGGTAAACTGTGAGACGGGGGGGAGCAGAGTTAGTTTCCCGCCACGTGCAGCAATTTCCTTGTAGCCCTAAAAACTTGGTTTAGATCCCTGATCAGAGCATATTCTTCCATATGATTTCTGTCTCTCCTATATGGCTTGTGGCAACATTTAAAACTGACTTTTTTATGACTTTCATTTAACAGTGTCCACACAGGTCAGGTCCGCAGAATGAGTCAGTAATATTGCTTCTGTAAGCAGATTCTTTCACCTGAGCCTCGGTTCTCTATTGCTCATTTTAAGTTTCCAAACCCCGGGGATGTTTGACTAATGCTCTCATTGGCCTACCTCTCAGCTTAGCTGTGTGTGTGTGATGGTTCAGAGCTAAGGATATTGTTTTATTACTCAATACTCCTTCAATCATGTCCGCGCCCATTCCTCACCTCTTTTCTGTGTTTTATTTAGATTTCATTGTGTGGTATTCACTGAAAATAGCTGAACACATATTTAAATATGTAGCTGATGCTTTAAGGTAATGCCCTGCTTTGTGTTCATCTGTCACATCAAAATACCAATGAATGAAATTGAGGCTTGTAAATTGAAATGAAAAAAATTTGATAAATACTTTTAAAGAGCAATGCATAATATAATGTAGCTCCAGATAAATAATTATACCCATGTCCATCTATTTGTGGTAAAATATGGAAAATGTCATTATAAGACTTGACGTTCAAATGAACAAATGCGAGTTAAACGCAAACACATTTTTAATCAGAAAGCCAGAATTGATTATTGAAAAAGATGTAATTTTTTAAGGCTTGACTGGACCTACAAAATAATGGAATATGACCTCAGATAATTAATGACTCTGCTACAGTAAGCCAAGAAACTCTCCAAATGACAGATATGATAACATTTTTTACATGAACATATGCATGAATGCATGCTGCACACACTTTCACAAAAAAAAACAGGAGGCATTGTGTATGTACTATATCTCAAATAGTTGTGGTGTCTGAACCTGTTTGGATGCAGTTTTGGTTGTGCTTTCTCCCTCTCTCACTAGCTACGTTTACATGGACACAACTAATCAGATTGAAGGCCTGATCAGATCCAAAATGTTTCATGTAAACATATGCCAGACTTTAAAGATTCTAATCCGATTCGGTCCCGTCGGATCTAAATTTCATTCCGAATGAGAGGTGGTTTTGCCACGATCGCCATTCCGATTAGGCGTCCGTATCAAACACCCATTATTCGGATCTTTAAGAGTAAAATAATCTTCACTGCTTCGTATGTGATATGCGGCACGTCCAGCGTGGCGTTTTTTCACTCCTTGTCAACAACGAGAAACCACCCGTGCGGCTCACCATCCACCGCATGTGAACAACATGGTAGGGAGAGAGTCTGGGAACGGCTGACATACACTCAGAAGTTTATTTAAAGCTGCAGGAAGCTGAGTTTTTATCCTCCCCTCCTCTTCCTCTTTTCTCTCTCCACAGCCCTTTGCGCTCCTCCCGCGCCCGGTTCCAATAGCTCAGAATTCTCTACATTTTCTCTGTAAGAGTACATTTTAAAGCTGCCAAGCGCTTTTTTCCCTCTCTCTCTCGTTTTTCTTTCCGCTGGTTTTCCGAGCATAAAGCCAGATTTCATCAGGCCTCCCAAAAACCAGGCGCAGACAGAACTGCAAAGTTTGGCAGGAAGTTCTGCTCATGTAAAAAGATTTAATCTGATCCAACGCTTGGTACATGTATACACACGTCATGATCCAGGATCATTTCATTTAGTAGTGTCCAATAAACGGAGATTTTGAATTTCTGATCAACCAAGGTTTGGATCGGATCGAGGAAATTTGGCAAATGTAAGCGTAGCCACTGATAGGTCTGGCTTTGGAGGAGCTGGCTTCACACAGCTGAGACTGATCTTTACCTGGAGCAGTATTTAAAGCCTGGCTTCCTGATTGCTCAGTGCCTGATGGTCACCGTTAGTTGGTAGATGTGCCAACTTCTTTCCCTTGTGGAAGTAATCACTTCAGCCTTTTTGTAAATATTAATCTTACCTGTCCTCTGTCTACCCAGGATCCTGCTCCAAATCAGTCACCAGCTACCAAACCACACCACCCACCTCCCTCATCTCCAGCTGCTGCAGAGAGCTTGCCTTCCACCTCAAACTGCCCCTGCTTCTAGAGACGGCTTCCTTCCCTGTCTGCCTGTGAACCAAAATAAACTTTGCTCCTTTCTCCTTGCCTGGCTGTCTGCATTCTGGGTCCAGCACTTAGCTCCTCACAATAGTAGCCTAACTAAGGAACAGGTGAAAGGTGGAATGGACCCTGGATGGTTCACCAGTCCATTCCAGGGCTCATAACAAATGTGTTAGGAATCCTGTCTGTGTGGGTTGTGTGTTTGTGTTTTCTCCCTCCACCACCAGGTGGCGCCCTGTTCTCGTTGGTCCTCCCACACACTGCGGCTGGTTGGCTCATTACTGAGGAATTCTTAAGCAGTGGACTGGCACTACTTCGACGCCAGAGTGTTTGCCAGTTTTGGGTACTCTAACCTAGCTGAGTCTAACTGAGTTTTTGTTTGAGTCTAACGTGATTTTTGTCTTTTGCCTTTCAGCAGGAAGTCATCCTGCATACTGGATGTTTGGCCTTCTCCCCCTGGAAGGATTGTTTTGAGCTTCACACTGAGCAGGGGATTAATCTCCGTATCGTCTCGTTCAAGTTCTCCAGGAAATCTATGTGGCAGAAGTCTGCTCCATTTGCTCCTCAGGAACCAACCAAACCAAAACCTGTCCGCCCTCCAACGAGCCCCTCTATCTCTGGAAAAACCCACACTGACTGGATTCTGGGAAGAAACCTTTCTCTGAAATCATGAGTCCAGTCTATCTCTGTTTTTGCAAGACGTTGTCAATGTTCCCACGGACCCTGAACTTCTCTTCTCACTTCCAGTTCTGGTTCACCAGATCTCTGAGTTTCCCTGAATCCAACCCATTTGAACTCCTCAATAAACCTGTTAAACTTTTACTCTGGTTTTCTGCATGTGGGTCAGATCTCTTAAAAAAGGCATGACAAAATGTACAGATTTCATACTGCATGAAGGGCACCGTGTTCTGTTACGATAAACTTTGATGTATCTAACTGGCACCCTGTGTGATAGGCCACCAAAAAACAATATCATTTATAAAACCATAAAAATCTTTTATGATTCAGTTTAATAATAAATGTCATTATATGCATTTCTTATTCAGCCCACTCAATATTCTTTGAGTCCTAAACTATTCAGTATAACTAACTCTCTTCCCTAGTCACCTTTTTTGTAAATAGAGTCCTAATGAGAGTATGGCACAACCACAACCCTATTAAGATTTGGCCATCTCATTAAATGAATGGCCAGGTGGGGAGTGCAATAATAGGACAGCAGCCAAGAGGCCTATTTTAACTCTAAGTCCAAACTTGAGAGGAGGTCTTTGGACAGTATAACTATGCATTTTTTTTTGTAATAAAAGCAAGAGGAGAGCCATTGTTTTGAGAGTCATAGCAAGTTTAGATGTTGCCACAAGCAGATGCACAGTGCATATTTAAAAGGAGGTGGACCAACACTAGGCCTACCTTCTAAATGTGTTTTGTGGCAAACCAACACAGCAGATGGCTTTGAACACACCACTTCTATGAAGGAACATGGTAATAGCAACATCATACAGAAAGGATACACTTTTTAGGAGAAGTCAGGGAAACTGGTATAAACTGCTGGAAATATGGGAACCTTCTAGTAGGACAAGGTGCCCAGTAAAAGGTGCAATTATACCTACAAAGTGATCGTGCAGATGGATTACAAAACTGTGCTAGAAGCTTCAGTGTGTTATTAATCTAAACACGTGACTGTTTACATTTAGGTAGGTAATACTTTAGTGTTTTCTTCTGAAAATTTCCAACTTTTTATTAACCCTGAACTCTGATCTGTGTGTTTTTGTTCCATCTGTTTTGCAGTATTTTAATGCTAAACATGTTGGCTGTCTGGTTTGCTGTTTGTAAGTTCTACACAAATCAATAAGTAAAATGACATTTTCCTTGTCTACAACATAAAATCCCAATAAGATACATTAATATTTTTCCAGTTTTGAGATGAAAAAATTTTGAAACACTTAAGAACCCTGACCCCCAAGGTTGCTTCACAGAAATGCAAATAAAATATTTGATTCTTCACTCGTCTTAACATTATATTCCCATGGGATCTTTTATTTATGAATAAATATCAAAAAGAACAATTTTGATTCAAATTTTCCAAGCTGCAGAGAGTGAGTAAATCCTTAAAAATCGTATAAATGGAATGTAAAATATCTTTTTTAAGATATATTATTTCATTGTGCTTTACTTGTGGTTATTTTACCAGAGAGAAACTATTAACACAAATAAGCAAAAAAAAAAAAAAAAGAGCTGGAAATAAAAAACAAGCACATAGACTGCCCTGTTTCTCTTTCTTCCTGTGAAATCACCTCCTGAAGATACTAACATCATAAGCCTGCCTCTGTCTTCGGCCATCTGCTATTACTTTGATGAATCAATATGAAGCAACTGCTTTCTCTAAACCAACCCAGTTTGATCTTGAGCTGTTGGTTTAGTAACGAAACATTGAATGAATTCCAAAAGTTTAACTTGAGGTCTTCTTTTTTTTGCTCTTGCTCTCTTCAGGGATCGATAAAAGTTCAGAGACTTTAACATTAATGTCATACTGTGGCTATGAAAATGAAATAGGGGTTAATATTCCCTGAGAGAGAAATTAAAATTAGGTGATTTACTCTTTAATTGATAAACAATTCTAAACCAGACATTCAAACAAATAAAGTAGCCACAATAAGTCTTACCCTCTGTGTGTACTGCAGACACATAGGTCCAGTTATATCGTTTGACAATGTCCAACAGCGCTCTGGCTTGTAGGGTGTCTGAGGGCACAACTCTGAGGAAGTACTTGAATAATGTCTTATCGCTAAGATCAATGCTGGTTGCAGAATATGCTATCTGCGGGATGTTGAACAACTGCAAAAGGTTTTGGACTTGAATTGCAACTGAGCTGGAGCCAGGTCCAATGACTCCTGCAATGGGCTTCTTGGTTGGAGGCGGTTGACTGGAAGGGGCTCCTTCAATGCACCACTTGGAGCCCTCTGTGTCGTCCCGGATGGAGATGAGAGAGTCTCGTATAAACTCTATGCTTTGTTCAAGGGCAACAGAGGAATGCCAGCAGGAGTCCCTGATCTCACAACCCAGGGTGATGTTTGGTAGCAGGTTGGGGTCAGAGTTTATTCGATCCAGGGTGTGGAACATGGCCTCCACTCTCTGAATGCCATACTGCTCACGGACTTCTCCACATTTCCTTTCTGCCACTTTCTCTGCTGATGGCTGGTGATGAACAGAAAACAGGGCGCCTATTATAACATCCCCGTCCATTCGCGCCACGAGACGAGAGGCAGAGCTTGGGACAACTGACCTTTCATACTTTCCTTTGGACAAAACAAATGCCTCAAAGAGTAAAACGGGCAAATACAAAATGCTTATTACAGTCAGGTAAATCATGTTTGTCATTGTATAAGGGATGGGTTCAGATTTATGTCCTTTGGGCCATAATAGAGGTCCATTAATCCCTTCTGGATACAATGGGCTCTTCAATGAAGTGGAACCTTCGTCCTTGCTTTTGACCTGCAAGTTAAACAGGGAACACTGCGTCTTAAAATGATATTTTATACAATTAAAATGCAAATCACACAGTAAAAAAAAAATACATACAGAAAGAAAATAGTAGCAAAACATAAGCGTGTTGAAAATACCTGACAGTTCTGGATGGCATCAAGTTTCTTGTCACAAGGGAAAGCTTTTTAGTTTCAGCACCTTGGACAGCAACCTATGTTACAGTTGAAGAAATCATTTGTTTTTTTTTTATAGATTTTTTTAACTTTTACCTTAAAACATCATAGAAAAATATAAATATACCTGCGCTTAGATACATTTTACTGACAATGCAATAGTTACAACTGTAGATCTTACATGCACAAGCATATTAATCAGGTAAAGCTGCATATTTAATAGGATTTAGGAAGCAGATTTTCAGGTAGCAAACATGAGTTTATTTACCTGCGACAGGCAGCTCCGGATATGCGGGCTCTGTGTCTCCTGAGCTGCAGCCAGACTGAACCCCAGCTTCTTCTCACCAACAGATCACAGTGAGACTGACTCCCTCTCTCTGTTTTCCTATCTGCACTGATGCCCCCTTCTTCTCCTTTCCCTCACTGCATCTTAAAAGCGGGTCATAGTCACTGCAGTGTCCCTGATTTGAGTGCACGGTTTGTAAACGTCTGGGCGGGACGGTGACGCACTTACAAATCCGATTTTCGGGGCGAAATATTGGGGTTGATGTAAAAAAAAGAAAAAAAGAAAAAAGAAAAAGGAAGGTATTCAGTAATCAAAAAACGTCAACTTTTACGGCTAAGAAGACTGCGCCAAAACAACATGACGTAGGAGGCCCTCCGAAAAAATAACTTCACCTAATATAAAGAGACTCATCAAACTTCCATTAAGATTTCTCTCCTGTTACATTTCGATACGGACAGATGTGATGCATGTGCATCTTGAAGGTGCAGCTGATAAAGGAGGCCGCTCTCTGGCGACACCATGCGGTAAAGACATGATACGACAACCTTTCATTTTAAAATATTTTTGAAACGTTTCATCTCTACTTCGTCCCTTTGTGCTCTTATACCCAAGGGTGTAGGTTTGATTTAATGTATGTTTGATGTAATTGGTCCTATGCAAAAATATGCATGCTCGTTTTTTTAATGCTTCACGTGAAAATCAGGGTGTATTTCGTTTAAAGAGATAAAAGCAGCATTTCTTGCTTCATTTACACAAATTTTATAAGCACTACACACACTAGATGCTGTTTATCAATGACTGAAGCTTAACTGGCTCTGATGAATGAGGAAATAGGACTTTGAAAAGGTTTGTATTTTAAATTACCAGTGACTAAGACAGTAGGTAAATATGTGCCTATTTAACAGAATATAGTCTAAATATGTTTATGTGTGGATTTATACTTTTTTTATTTTGAAGATATAGAATTGTGCGGAGGTTAACAGAGTTAAAACCCACTCTTATCTTTTAAATGTTCTTTTTGTACCATAAAACACAGTGAAATAATAGAATCAAGGGACGCCAAATAAATGTCTTGTATTTACATGTGAACTGGAACTAGATGAGGAACTGACACTGAGCTTTTAATATGTTAACTTCACTCTACAAGTTCTACATCTAGGCTGTAGTTACTCTGTTTAACCCATTTCATGTGTTTTATTTAGGGCTGAAACAATTAATTGGATTAATCAATTATTAAAATAATAAAATCTAATTTAGTAATCGATTGATCATTATGGAGTATCGAGACTCTAAAAGATGTCTTTAGTTCAGTAGCTTTTATTTTTCCCAGTATGGGCAATTTTGTGCAGTAGTAGTACACCTTTCACACACATGTTCACATTTCACAAATCACAGATAAAAAAATAAAAGAAGCACAAGAGACACATAAATATTTAAAAAGATAAAAGTAAGGTGGATAAAAGAGACAGAAATGTAAAAAATAATAAAAAGTAAATAAATATGTGCAAATGAGAGCATAGACCTGAATGCATGCAACATATGGCTATCTGCTTTTCCTGGTAGAGTTTAGCAGCTGAAGAGCAGAGGGAATAAAGGAGTGTTTGTATCTGTTGGTCTGAACTGGTGGGTATTTAAAACGGGAACCAGAGGGTAGCTCATAAAGCGACCAACTTAGAGCAAGAATTATACCAAAACTGTAAAAAAATTGATAAACATTTTCCATTTTAGATAAAACACGTTTTCGTCTTTCAATATTCTCCATCCAGAACTCCTCTACTGCTGCAACAACGCTGTATTTTTAATTATAAACATGGTATTCACATCTAATTGTTGATAGGGACAGGTAGGTGTGATTAAAAACTGAATTTTTTTAAAGAAATTTTATCCCAATAGCTCTTGGAGGTCTACAACTTCTATCTGATTTTATTGTTTATAAACTCCCATTAAACCATCAGAGTTTCATAAACAAGCATTATTATACTAGAAAATGCTCTATGTACATAACTACTCTCCACACTCTACTATTATATGGAATCATACTATATAACAATAAATCATTATTTCATAGAAATTGGATGGAAAAAAATATAGTCTGTTGTACACTTTGTGGACGATAATGATTACATGTAGGGAAATTATAAACCAGACAAACCATGAATTAACCATTTTTACCTCCTCTAAAACTGAATTTACTAGATTAGTTAAAGCCTATTTCTACAAACAATTAATTAATCAAACTCTACAAGTAATAGCTTATCATCCCATAAACCCTCAATTAGTCACTTTGTTAAAGAGATTACAGTCACGGACAAAAAAATCAAATAACCTTAAAATTGGGAAATATTTAAATGCAACTTTATTCCACGATAAGATAAACAAAAATAATACACTCTACATATATGAATAAAAAAAATATCGATTGAACAATTAAAAAGCTTCTATCTGAAACTGTTTATACAACCAAAAGCTAAAGAAACACACTTTAAAAACTTAAATATTATTTAACCCTTCAAAGAATTACTAAGACTTGGTTTCAACATTGACGATTACAGATAACAGAAATGCATAAAGAAACAACAGATCATATTTTGTATGAATGCAACAAAACTAAAAATACAACTTTTCATATAAAGATTTAAAAAATCATTTGTACCTCTTTTTGAAAACACAAAAGCTAAAACGCTGTAATTAGTGTTGCGCCAATGCTATTTTTTGGCCCGATACCCGATATCGATACCTTGCTGTGCAGTATCGATACCATAGCATCTGTTTGAAATGGATGTGTGTGTGTGTATATATGAAGAACTGCAGACTACTAAATATGTTGAATAATTGCCATCATGGCTTCTTGTCAAGCTGCTGCCCACCTTGTGAAGCAGGAAAAAGACTAATACAAATCCAGTAAATGATTTCCTCGATTCCTCAGTAGAACCCTCTTTATTGCCTACCTGAATGGGTGACAACAGTTGAATAAAACTTTTGGCTCCTCAAAATGGTATCAGTGCTCCTATATGTCGGTACTGGCCGATACCCATACCACCATTTTTTAGTGCTGGATTAGCTACACCCGATACTGGTATCAGTATCAGCTGCCAACAATTAGTTGTACCCCATATTTTGTTGGGGCTTAAAATTTTATTTCACTCTAACGAGAGTACTAAAATCACCACCTCAATTTTGACTTGTTTTTTTTCCCTTCTAATGAGAGTTCAATTTATATCTGAAATCTTTCAACCTTCTAGCAAAAATATATATATATGAAGATCTGTATAAAATGTTGATAGAACTTCATTCTGAACCACACTGCTCCCCTTTTTTTATGGATTTTGTCACTCAATGTTGTTTAAAAGATGTTGACTTTATATTTTCAATACCTAAATGTACCAAATGTACCTCTTTATGCACTACGTACTTTTGAATTACTGTGTGCCATATTTGTTTTTGTATATATAAAAAACTGCCTCACCCCTCGTGGGGTGGTATGTGTCATCCCCAAGCCTCGGGTCCTCTACCAGAGGCCTGGGAGTTTGGAGTGGTTCCCATGCAGTATCTAGCTGCGTTCCTGAACTGCGCTCTTCTGGACAGAGACCTCTGATGTTTTACCTGGAATCTGCTGTAGCCACTCCCTCCCAGTTTGGGTCACAGCCCCTACAGCGCGCTCCAATTACCACTGGCACCACAGCTGCTCTTACTTTCCACATCTTTCTAGCCCTCCTCCCCCTTCAGTCCTTTTGGGTATTTCTCAAACTCCCCTCGCAGGTTCTTCTTTCTTGGATGTTGCTGCTAAGGTCGCTGGGGATTGCTACACATCTATCACCACGCCTTTTTTCGCTGCTTCATCGACAACACCCATGCGTGTTCGGCTGGTTAGCCATCACCTGCTTGTCAGTCTCGGGATCTGGAAGTCCTTACAGGATCTTAGCTCGGTCATTCTCAAATACCTTAGGAGGTGTCTTCCATTTTGACCTTGGGACCTCCAGCCCATACCATGGCAGATGTTTCTGTACACTATGACAGCTACCTGGTTGTGGCGTTCCATGTATGCACTTCCTGCCTGCATTTTACACCCCGCTGTTATGTGCTGTATTGTTTCAGAGGCATCATTGCACAGTCTGCATCGGGGGTCCTGCCTGGTGTGGTAGACCCTGGCCTCTATTGATCTTGTACTGAGTGCCTGTTCTTGTGCTGCCATGATTAGTGCCTCTGTGCTGTCCTTCAGTCCAGCCTTTTCCAGCCACTGGTAGGATTTTTTTATATCAGCCACTTCTTCTATTTGTCTGTGGTATACGCCGTGCAGCGGCTTGTCCCTCCATGATGGTTCTCCTTCCTCTTTCTTGTCCTCACTTTCGGTTTTCTCCTGCCTGAGGTATTCACCAAGCCATTTGTCTTTGGGGGCCATCTGCCGATCCCAGCCCCACTCCTGGATGCCAGGTGTTTCATCCTGGACGGCGGTGAGTGTGACTCACTAGCCCTGCGGCACTCCTACAGCTAAACGGTGTACGGTCTCAGAGTGCTGGATTTGGGGTGGAACCCTCCATGCATTGTGAGGAGCTTTCTCGTCTTGATGTCAGTAGCCTCTATCTCCTCCTTTGGCCAGGTTATTATACCAGCGGGGTATCTGATGACTGGTAGGCCATATGTGTTGATGGCTTGGATCTTGTTTGTCCCATTCAGCTGACTTTTCAGGACCTGCCTTACTCTTTGTAGGTATTTAGCTGTGGCAGTCTTTCTTGCCATA
>JAGKQL010000009.1:3780910-3796124 GCA_018398635.1 Cyprinodon brontotheroides | reverse complement strand
TATATATATATATATATATATATCTATATATATATATATATATATATATATATTATATTATATTATATATTTAAAATATATATTTATTTATTTTGGTAAATAATAAATAAAACATTTCGGAGATCCGAAAAAAAAAATTCTTCTTCCTCATAGTGACGTCACTTCCTGTATGTAAAGATGGCGGAGAAGAGCGTCGCTGTAAACAACTGAGCTGTGTATTGTTATCTTTACTTCTCGTTAATGGAGACCAGCTTTTTCATGGAGCCACTTGTGCAACATTAAAAGTACCTGGAGCGTCTCAGAAAGTAAATATGCGTTTTAATGTCATTTGCTATAAACTGCCACACAATTAAATCCTCAGTGTTACGAAAGTGCTGCCGATGTATCATTGTTTATTTACCGAAAGCATGGCTGCCTCTTTCGTAAATCTGAAGCAGTACCTTGTTCATGTGGGGGAAAAAAACTACTAGATGATGATTATCTGTACGTTTCAGCCTAAATTAGAGGCGGTTTTATGCCATGGAACATATTTCGTAGACGTCTCTGTAATTTCTGATATCGAAAAGATTTCAAAATGCTTTAACAACCAATATATGTCCGAAATGATGAATGTCTTTACCTTATATATGTGCGCGCGTTATGTTTGTAAACGTATAGTTTATATACAGGTTTAAGTGATGCTAGAAACTCATAGATATAAAATAGAGGAAACATTACAATGACAACCAGCCACCTTAAAACAAAATGTACATTTTAAGACCTTAAGAAAAAAATTTAGCATATTTGTAATGCCAATTTTGTATTGTTAAATGTTAAAAAAAAGCATTATTAAATTATATTACAGAAAAAAAAGAATATCTCTGAGAAAAACTAATCATAACCAATCAGTTACATAAACAGAAGCAGAATGTTGCTTATATTAGAGATTTTAGATTCAGGTTGATATTATGATTGTTTTTGGCTGATATCGACCTGATTACTACATCCCTGTGAAGTGGGATGCAGCAAACTACACATAGTGATGGTGGCCTTTTTTTTTTTTTTTTAGGATTGTTATTTTTCTGTTGATGGGGCACCACTAATGATAATAGCTGAGAAAACATTCACATGTATGAGCTGGAGCTGCAAGTAAGGGTTATTTTTGTTTTTGATTAATCTGTCAGTTATGATTTAGATTAATAATCGGATAGCAAAAGGTGCCTTAAAGGTATAATACAGAATTTAAACCTTGTGAAGCTAAAGCTCTGTCACTTAAGGGATAGAGCATATTTACAGGGTTTAAAAAGGTTTTAAATTGAATAGAAGATGTTTATATCTTGTTTACATATTTGGTGTAATTACTGCTGGTGGCATGTTAAGAGTCTGTATACTCCAGTTAACAATTAATCGATTTATTTAATTAATCAACAATAGGGCTGAAACAATTAATCAGAGTAATCATGATTAATTGATTATTGAAATAACCGTCAACTAATTTAGTGAATGATTAAACATTAACAGGAGGGTAGGGACTCTTAATCATGCCTTTAGCTGACAGACAAACCCACTTAGAGCAGTTATAACAAAATTGTAAAAAATAAAAATTAATTAAAATTAATCTATCAATATCCTCCACCCAGAATTCCTCAGATGGAAACATTTTATTTCCGGACCCGGCTTGTCTTAGAACTAAATAGAAGTAAGGGATCTCTTACAGATTAGATCAAGTGTGTCAGGCTTATCTGTAGATAAGCAGCATTTTATTATCAGCAAAATATTAGTATGTCTATAGGATTGTCGTTAAACAATGATAAAAGCTGTTGCCATTAATGGAGACAAATGATAAAAATCACTTTAATGGGGAAAAAAACTTTCACTTTTTTTATTTGCTATCCGTATCAGTCAGGAATTCTACTATCTATTTGCAGCAACAAGAATGAAATTACATTTATAGGAAACAATGCCGTATGAATATTGTTATTAAATGGATATTTACTTTTGAAAGGTAAATGTTTTTAATATTTGTATATTTTTTTTAACTGCTTAGGGTGTCACAATGAGCAGTCGGAGAAAGAGGGCCCCTCCTGTGAGGGTGGATGAGGAATCAAAGAGGAGGCTTGAGTGGAACATGCTGGAGGACCGCAAAAACGACGGGATCCAGGAAGGTGACGAGACTCCATCCTCTTCCTGCCTTACAGCCGACCCCACTGCCAGCAGCTCCTTTTTCTCAGCGGTAGAACATATCCCAGAGGCTTCCTGCACCAATTTGTCTCAGTTTTTAGATGAACTTCCAAGTACGTCCTCAGATAGCGCCTCTGCATCCACCTCTCTGGCACTCTCTGTGGTGCCACTTTTGAAGATGGGCCACATCTGGAAAGCTCTAATCGGGGAGTTCAGCATTCGGCCAGCTTGGCTGCCTTCCGACTACGAGCAGAGATCTTTTATGTTGTGTCGGACTGGTGAGCAGCTCTACCTGAGTTATGGCAGCGGTGATGAGAGCTCTGGGCTTCAGTGGAGCCCTGAGGATGACAGCTGCCCAGTGGAGTGCAGCCTCAGTAGGATCCCATACGAGGACCTGAGCTGGCTGCAAAAGAGGAGGGTGGTGGAACTCTGCCACCAGACAAAAGAACAGGAAGTTAAGGTACAGTGCCCTGCTGAAGAGCTTCTATCCAGAGCATTTAAACATTTTATTCCTTAACAAACACAAAATTAAAAGCATTTTGTTGGGGTTCTATGTGGTACACAAATTAGAACATATATGGTTATTGTTTGTTTTCTGCAAATGAATACTTTAAAATTCCAGCAAGCAGTTGTTCGAATAACCTTATTCAAATGTAACATTTATAGAGGAGCGGCCAGAGGAAAGCTACTACACTGTGTGCAGAATTATTAGGCAAATAAGTACTTTAACACCACATCATCCTTTTCATATACATGTCCTACTCCAAGCTGTATAGGCTTGAAAGTCAACTGCCAATTAAGTAAATCAGGTGGTGTGCATCTCTGTAATGAGAAGGGTGTGAAAGTCTAATGACCATCAACACCCCCACCAGCTCTGTTAGAGCTAGGATGTGTCCCCTCCAAGGACGCTGTCTACCTAGAACTGGATCCTTCGAGAGTCCTTGAAAATAAGGCGACCACTGGAAGAGTTTAGGCTGTGGAATTGACCAGGTCTACCACCATTCTCGTGAGGTTTTACCACCGTATGTCGCTAACTTACCAACCGTGAAGGTTGACACACAAAGCAGGAAAAGAATGAGCCACAGAAGTTTTCAAAAGCTGTTAATTTATTTATTTTTTATTGTGAAGTGAACAAAGACGACAGTCACACAAGAATCTAGAGTGGAATAAATGTTTCCAACAAGGCGGGAGCAGGAACAAATAAAATCAAATGTAATTACGTAGAAACCTTAGTCAGGCCCCGGCTCCACACGAAGTCAAAGCGAACCGCTAGCACAGCTAATATTTTTCCGCGTTATGCCGTAAAGACCGGAGACGTGAAATACTCGTGATCGCGTCCACACCAATGCATGAAAAGTGCTGCAAAATGTCACATGCTGCAGGCCTGTAAAGTGGCGCTGTGGTGCCAAAAGTAAAAATAGGGCGACTTAAATGATTTTGATGCGCACTAATATTTACATACATGGTTGCCCTGCGGGTCCATTTTCGTGGTTCAGTCAAAATCAGGTGCTGAAACCTGTGGCCAGTGCGATATTGCTCTGTTCTTCCTGGAGATATTCCAGAAAGAACAGAGCAATATCGACCAGCAGGGTGGTCAGCATTAGCCAGCAACCATTCAGCACAGTACGGCCATTGTTGTTTTGGCTGATACTCCAGCCAGCCGGCGCATAGACAGTGTTTAGAAAGCGGCGCTATAGCGCATGCGATATGCGCATCACGGTTGGCGCATTAAAGATGGAAGCCTTGTAGCGGTTTTCCGTCTTTTACTCTGAAGGCTGAATAAAAAAGATCGTTTACAGACCCGAAATACCCGACTTAGTGTGGATGAGAGGCTGGTTTGGTGAAAAATTTGTGCGTTTAGGCCAGGGTTTGACTTCGTGTGGACGGGGCCTAAGTCAGTTAAATAACCTGCTGCTGTAAATTTGCCCATTGTGGGACGATAAGGGATTTCTATTCTATTCTATAAAAGGGGGTAGAAAGAAATAAGTAAATCTAAACAATGTATGTATAAAGATATATCTGCAAAATCTCTAATATAACAACAAAAAATACTTGGTTAAGCATATTGTGCAAAACAGCAATAAAAAGATAAGACTCTCCTATCAGATTTATAGTCCCCACTCTGCAGAGGATCTAATATATTAGAATCTGTCCTTAAATTGGCTACAGTCAAACCCATTCTACACAGTAACAGATAAAACCATTTAGATAAACCTAACACATTACCGCCACATATCCTACTGACTCTATAACCATTAAAAACAACTATTTTCTTTCCTAATCTAATACGGAACTATTCACAGAGTTGTATTATATTAAGCTGAACTTCCAATTTTTCACCACTGTTCGGCCCAAGTAATCTTTCCTCTGATCACGGGCTTGCTTGGTCTCGCAATGAATCCTGGGATATCCAAGAATACTGAGGATACATCAGACCCGTCCTTCAAATCGGGCAAAAGAAGGACGCATTTTAAGGCCGCATAACGAGGGACTCTTGGAATCCAGAGACCTCGGCGCCGTGCTATGACGTGAATCGTACTTCCTGAATCCGGTCTTCTAAGGACGCGTCCTAGGTTTTCGAACAGAGCCCCTATATAAGGTGTGCTTAATTTTTAAAGGCAACTTCCTTTCCATCAGCAAAATGGGTCAGAAAAGAGATTTGATAGACTCTGAAGAGTAAAATTGTCGGAGATGTCTTTCAGAGGGGGTGCAGCAGTTAGATCAACTTCCAAAAATATGAAACTTTTGATATTAAGGAGTCTTGGGTTGATTGACAACACGATTGTGGCCCAATAATAAAAATAATCCTCAAAAATACAACCTGCCTAATAATTCCCTGTACACAGTGTAGAATCTTGGCAAGTTATTGTGAAAAGAAGTTGCTCGGGTCAGAAGTTGACACCAAAGTTAAACTTTTTGCCGCCATGTGATAAAGTTTCATTAAAAACTAACACTCTAAATCCCACTGAACGCTTCGTCAAGCTCCTTATTAGCAGAGGGAGGGAATGTAGTTCATAGGAAGTCGATTGGGGCTACACCTTCATAATCCAAAAAATAAATCTGTCTGAAGCTGCAGATGAGTTGGAATGGGATGGAGCTTCATCTTCCAGCAGGACAGTAACTATAAATGGACAACCGCAGCTGCAATAGAATTTAGATTAAAGCATATTAATGATTTACATTTAGCCTTGGTCCTAATATATATAATATAATTCTTTAAAATCTTCATATATTATGCATTTTGCTTTACACTTTCCATAATTGTAAATAAATCAAATCAAAGGTTATTTATATAGCACTATACAATCAATTCTAATTGTTGTGATCTACTGCATCGATTCTGACCCCAAAGTATTGCCATTCTTAATTTAAAAGGAATAAATAAAATACATGAACAGTTGGCAGAGCGCACATCGGCCAAAAACAAGTGGAATACAGCTTCCAGTTAGTAGATGCCGCGGATGTGTTGACGCCTCGCCGTTTTGTGTCAGCAGATGTCGCTGCGGATACTGCGACCAGTCATTCATAAACAAAACACGGAGGAGACTGAGAAATTCGCCTGGCTCCATCACATTTCAAGTCAGATGTTTGAATGCATTTTGGCTTTAAAAAAAAGTAGGTATAAACGGATTTGATATGACGCACGTCATTTTCAAAAGGGGAAATGTCATACATTTGAATCTTTTCATTTCAGTGGCTTTTTTGCACCACGGACCACTATATGTCAGACAATATTTTCACGGACCGGCTGGGGGGGGGGATACGATCAAGTAAAAGGGGGGGGGGTTAAAATGATACTACGACTGGCATGAAATCAAATACAAACAGCATAAGAATAAAACAACAAGCCGGTCCCATCTAGGCGTAATCGGAGAAAATGACACACGAAGTGTGCTCCTGATGTCCAGTCTGCTCCTTAGCTTTGTTTTGGTCGCTGTAACCACAGAAAATCACACTTTACAAAGATAGGATGTTATAGATAGGATGCGTCTTGACCTGAATTAACCTATGTCAAGAGCAGGGGTGGGCAATTCCAGTTCCTGGGGGCCGGTATCCTGCAACTTTTAGATCCATCCTTGGTCCAACACACCTGAATCAAATGGCTGTGTTACCTTCTCAGTATGCAGTCGGTTCCTGCAGAGTCCTCCCAATTTTCTGAGTACTTGATTCAGGTGCATTGAACCCAAGGCACATCTAAAAGTTGCAGGATACCGGCCCCCAGGAACAGGAATTGCCCACCCCTGGTCAAGAGGCACAGATGCACCGACTGATGTAATTGGGAGAGAATACGCCAATTTTATATTTTTCAAAATAAAAACACCACTCAGACTCTGATGCGTCGATAAATTATATATATATATACTTTTTTTTTCTGTGCGGCCGGTACCAAATGACCCATGGACCGGTACCGGTCAGCGGCTGTTTTCATTTCATTGGTTTAAGGACCACTGAGGCCATATAAACGGCGGCTCTGATTATCCTTATGTTGTTATTTCAAGTTTTAAAAATCCTAAGATCTTTTTTGTCAGTGTGTTGTCCCACTCCAGTAATAGTAATATTTCTGTCCAGTATTTGTTGTCATGGCAACACCTCCAAAAGTCTTTTCAATAAATACAGCTATGTCTGAATTCAGTTGTATCAATGTATCAATTGAAAACACTAACCAGAGATCACATGCAGCCAGTCAGCCACTGGTAAGGAGCTGCATCTTTTTCTAACAGTGTTCAGTGAAAATATCACGATGCGCACCGCATTATTTCAAGTATCATGATGCATAAGTGATTGAATCACTTACGTTGGCATGTGAATGTGATTTGAATCAAATACGTGACATCTTTGCCAATACCCACCCCTACTATACAACAACACCAGGAAGACCAAAGGGCTTCACAGAAAGATAAAAACATTGCAAAATAAAAAGCCTGGTTTTTCAGATTTAAAGTACCTTTTGAAAATAAGAACCTTTAAGCAGGTATTAAATATACTTTCTTTTTATCTAGGATACATTTCTGGATTAAAAAATATTATTGGTTTTATGTAATATTGTTAAATCATCCTCAATACTTGGAAGCAGAAAGAGTATGTTTGTAATTGATATTTTTAATGTAGTAATTTAAGTTCCATGAAATAATGCAGTTGTTGGTAGCATTGTAATTTATTAATTATGACAGATTGGGATGTTTTAGAGATATTTCTGTCCTGTTTTTAGAGCTAATTTAGAGTATTGATGTTTCTTCATGTTACACGACAGCTTTGTATCGGCTCTGTTTGACAGGTGGGAATTTATTTGCTAGAAACTGGGCTGGGAAAGCCAGAGTTCCTCAGTGAGGGAAACGCCCGTCTGAAGAAAGCCAATCAGCTCATGCAGAAACTCATGGAATATTTCTACGATTTCATCATCCCTGGTTGGTGTTTCTGCTAAAGTAATCCCTAACATCTGTAGAACAGTCTCCTAACAGTTTATTCTTTTTCCCTGATACAGAAGTTGTAGATAACGAGGAGGAGGAGTGTGACACGGACCTTGAGAGACAAAATGTGGAGGAACTTTATGATTACGTGAGGCACCAGCATCAGAAGCAGAACCAGGATGTGACGTATGACGTCCAGCACCAGGTTCTGATTCCCGTCCTCAGGCCGTATCAGAGCCAGGCAGTTAACTGGATGCTGAGGAGAGAGAAATACGGCATCATTGCACCTAAAGGTATGATTGTTAAGTTCAAACCTTCTAAATTCATTAGTTCAGATTATTACTTGAGATTAGAGCTGCCCAATATATCTGAATACATAGTCAATGCAGTATCAGTGAGTGAAATTTAATGTATTGTAGCAAACGACTGGAGTGTAATAATTATTGACTACTAAAGCTCCATTTACACTACCCACTGAAAGCCGTGCTGAGTTTGGATCAGTTAACCGTGCTGAGCTCGGTTCCTTACAACCATTTACGCATCACGCTAGCACGGTTCCTTGCCTCCTAGTGACGACCTACTGCTGTCGTAGGAAAACTTAGTGATTATGTTTTGTTCTGTCCAACATCCCCTGGATAGCGTCGTCCGCCAAAATAGCAATAAAAGCCGCTCTTTTGAAGCCATTTTTAAAAATGTAGTTTACGATTCTTCTTCTGTGTTGTGGTGGTTGGCAAATAACTTATGATGTGCATTACTGCCAACTACTGGAAGCTAACTGTAAGGAGATGACATGGTCTGCTCATGTGCTCTTTGTTATCAGAGAACCGAGCCAAAACTGACTCGCGCCGAGCCTTACTGATGAACTAGTACTAGATTAGCACAGTTCGGTTCAGTTTGCGTGCCATTTACACTAAATATTTATCTTGGTTACCATGGTCGGACTAGCCTAGTAAACTAGCCCCACCCGCCCGGCGGCAAAAATCATTTTTGCCTGCGAAGAAGATGCGAGTTGGTCTAGCCTCCATCAATGCCCCAGGCCCTGGAACTGGCCCGAGACCAATCACAAGGCAAGGGCAAAGTGTTGGAATTTTTGGATGCTGGAGACGAAGCGCCCAGCAAGAAAGATGACAACAACTATTGAATGCATGATGCACTGCGGCAGCAGCAGCTTTAAAATGGAGGCGCTCCATTGAAAGTTAAAAGTTCTCTTTACTTGTTGCTGCTGTTCAATATAAGTACTTTTTAAGATCATTCGAGCCGAGAATATTATACTTTAAAGCGTCACTATATGGTCCTTTTTACCGATTTAATGCATAATTAAAAAGAAGCAATTTCGATGTTGAGAGAGGGACTGTGGCAACCAGCGGACCTCCAGATGCCAACGGCAGCCAGGCAGGACTTACGTCAGCCCGTCTGCAGCAACCCTCTCTCGGCATAGTTCGTGTGTGTGAAGGTCCGCTGGCTGTGATGGCGATTTTGAGTCAGCTTTGGGAATCAGTTTTGGAAGGATTAGACTTGGGGTTTTCATCTGAAACGTGAGCAGGCGTTTGCTAACGGCTCATTAGTTTTTTTAAATCAAATCAAATTTATTTGTATAGCCCTTTACAATAGCCAAATGGAACCCAAAGTGCTTTACAGCAAAGCCGCCAAAACAATACCATAACACACATATAAAAACATACAAGATACAATTAAAAGTGTTGTAGTGGTGTGGTGCAGTGCTGCAGGGCATTAAAAGCCTTCCAGAGGTGCATAGAAAGGAGCGCACACAGAAAGATGACATCTAAGAGACAAGTATTATAGTCAGAATTAAAAGCTAATTTAAAAAAGTGGGTTTTAAGCTTTTTTTCCTAAAAAGGCTGAGGTCAGTAATGGTGCGGATGTCAGGGGGTAGTTTGTTCCACAGTCTGGGAACAGCGACGGCAAAAGAACAATCGCCCCACTGTTTGAGTTTTAAGAAGGTCGTATTCACCGTTTTACCAACAGGCTGTTTGTTTCCACTCCCCCACCAGCTTTCTGTTGCGCTTATTAAGTCACAGTCAGTTGCTCTCATCGGTCAGAGCGTTGGACAATAGGCACAGACATAGTTTGAAAAACAACGGGTTGCTCTCATCATCAATCTTCCAATGTCTCATTCATCGGCGCCAGACTAAATTACACATTTAATCTCACATTTAGTCTGTTTTATCAACCTATGTTTGAACCGTCCTTTGCACAATTTCAAAAGGGAAAATAGGGTAAATGGGGTTTATATCCCAAGTGTTATTAACTTTTTAATTACGTGCTTATTAATAGCTAGCCAGCTGAAACAAATAAATGGCATTTCCCTGAATGCTAAAGGTCACAAATGGACAGAATCATATAAAGGAGAGAGAAGAAAGGAGAAAACAGGAGGCGGATATCCAGGGCATGGCAATATGCAATTAAAATCTTATCAAGATATTAGATATTTTTGCGTTAACTGAAAATAAGTCCTGTATGACTGTGACTGCTACAGCAGCAATCATAGCCCGATACTCACAAATAACACATTTAAATAAAAACAACACATGTAATAAAAGACAATCATCTCCAGTTAGATCAAGGATTATGATTTATATAACATCTTATAGTAAAAGCATCTTATATTCTTAAAATTTGTCAATTTTGCAATGGAAAAAATGAAAGAAAAAGAAGGAAAATAGTAAAAATAAACAGTTTGACAACTCACCTGATTTCTGAAGTTATTAATTTATCATTGATTGTAATTTATCGTTTAGATGATTGATCAAAATTCTTATCATGATTTATCCAGATAACAATAAGCAATGCTAGAAATGCTTACCCCCACTCAGATCTTTATCCTTTACTGTTTACAGATATCACTGTCATCAAAACATTTTCCAATAACATATTTCTCCACCTAAGATTCTGATATAATGTTATAATTCGGAGCTACAGCAGTGAAAAAGCTTTTCTTTTGATGGTTTGGATTTTATTCATTCATTGGTTCTGTCAGTTTTAGATCAATAAGATAATAATATGTTTTCTGTGCTTTGTTCATAGAACAATCCCTTCATTTCCTCTGGCGAGAGTTGGTGACTTTATGCGGCAAGAAATTGTTTTATAATCCTTTTACTGGCTGGTAAGAACTCCTGGTACATTGTTGACAAAACAAAATAATCTTCAAATATTTGCTATTAAGATGGAAACAATCCCTTGTATAAAAATGATTTATGTTCTTGGTGTATTTCATGGCGTTCTCTGCATTTTTAATTCTATTTTTCATTAGTAGTTCTAAGGTCTGTTGACATGGACATCTAGGAGTAAATCATTAATGATAAATTAAATCCATCTCCAAATCCAATCCAGAAAAATCAAGCAACCCAGTTTTCTGCTCATTTTCTTCCTAGTAAGACTTAAGCTGCAGCCTAAACCAGTAATACTGTAGATTTCCTAAAACTTATGTAAAATACATAGAATTCAATTCAATTCAGTTTATTTCTATAGCGCCAAATTCACAACACAAGTCATCACAAGGCACTTTACAGTTCAACCAGATCATCCAGTCAAATTGATTGATTGAAGTTTTCTTTCTAAGGAAAACCATTTTTGATTGCGCTCGTACTCATTGACTCAAATGCAATCCCTCAGTGACAGTGAGAAAAAAAAAACTCCCTTTGAACAGGAAGAAACCTCCAGCAGAAACCAGGCTCAGTGTGAGCGCCATCTGCTGTTCAAGAGCCCACTGGGGTTCAAGGAATAAAGCTCTCACCTGTAGGTGGTGCTAAAGCTGAACACAAACGTTATATTTTGGATTGCAGGTGGAGTAGCTCTTCATACAGGCTGGTAGTCCTAAATGTGGACATTTAAGGTTCAAATACCAGTCAACAAGTCTTCATCTACAAAATCTTTAGAAAAAAAAACAGTTTTAGTGAAACAGGTGAATGAATCTGAATCAGCATTGGAAACAATGATGAATATTTTAGGCCTGAATGGTCCAGAAATGTGCATCTTATTAAGAGACAGAACGCGCCAGTATTTTAAAATTTAGAATAAATAGGAATTTCTGGATAAAGAATGTTTTACCGCTGGTCTTGCTTTTTGGTCACTTCTATTATTTTATTTCAGATATTGAAATGAATTTACATCCCAAACAAGAAGCGTAATCCTGAGGTGGTGAACCCAGTTTATTAACTCCTAACCCTGTGTGGCGCCACGTTAAGAAGAAAAAAGAAATGAAATAAAAAGAAAAAATAAAAATAAATTTTTTAAAAATCACAAAATTCAAAGAAAATTGAAAAGATTTTTTTTTTTTTTTTTAGGAATACTTAAGTGAGAAGCTAGAGCTTTTAAAAAATGATTTTCAAATTGTTGTGATTTTATATTATGTTAACTTCCCATCCAGGTTAGATGCCAGCTAGGAATTTATATTTCTGTTACTTTTAAGATGTTTATTGCCCTCCCTGGTAGGGGTGGTAAATATCTTATTTAATCAGATATTATTTTGGCTGTTATATATTGTTTATGAACACACGCCCTACTAGCTGTGTTAGAACAATAAATGATTCAAGCTCTAATCATGGTCAAACAGTTATTTCTGCACATACATGGAATAAATTCACCACAACTCCTGTTCCAAAATATAAGAGTTTATTAACAAAAATCACCAGCTCCAAGCATATTTCAGTTTAACACTCTCAACTAAGACTAGTAAAACTCAACTAAACTTCTATGTTCGAAGAGGAAGGGGAAACATGGTTGAAAATCATATTACAGTTTCAGACGGATTTGTGTTTATCTGGAAGAACGGGATATGATCAAATTAGCTTTTCACTAATTTAGAGAAATTGGAATGTTTTCAGACCAATTCACAATGCAAATCCATGAAGTGAATAAAACATTATTTGGCTAAAAATGTTTTATTAAATGATTTGCTTAATTAAGAACCAATAACCTTTAGTCAAATGATTCTTTGAAATAGCTAGCAGCGACTCTTGGTCATACTGTGAATGGAAATGAGTCTGAGGAACACATGAACACTAATGTTATATCAGTTTGGGTAAAAATCCTGGAGAGTGTGTTGTCCAGTTTTTCCAACAACAAAGCTCAACACATGTTACTATAGCATTGCACATAGCATGTAGTCCATCCTGTTAGCTTTGTCTTTACTCATCAGTAAACACATTAAAAAGACCAAAATCCTCAAAAGACATATTGTTTGTTCTGTCCCTAAATTGTGCCAGACCTGCAAACCTTTTGTCCATGTCCATTTGGAAGGCTTGAGTTTTCATGCAGCTTAGCAGGCAGGCTAACAGCAAGGCAGGCTTTCTTGTCCATATGGCTCACACCAAAGGATCCTTAGGAGACTTTGTCCTACAGTCTGGATCTGTTTGTTCTGAATCTCAAAATCTCAGAAATGTGTTGCAAAAAGTCTGCTTTACAGCAGTTTGGTTCTGAAAAGTCACCATCATGACTTGCAGAGGTCTTACGGCTCCTAATGAGCCAAAATTCAATTCTATTCAGTTTATTTCTAGAGCGCCAATTCACAACACATGTCATCTCAAGGCACTTTCCAGTTCAACCAGATCATCCAGTCAAATTGATTCAAAGTTTTCTATCTAAGGAAAACCAGTTGATTGCATTGACTCATTGACTCTTCAGCAATCCCTCACACTAAGCATGCTTGTATTGACAGTGGAGAGGAAAAACTCCCTTTTAACAGGAAGAAACCTCCAGCAGACTGAAAATTGCATCCTATTCTCTGGTCATCATGTCAAGATGAAATATGTACACTGGTTCTCAATGTCCAAGAACCATGATCATACCATATGGCACAGCATAATAATTTTGGCCTACTGTGAGTGCGTGGGAGGTATGGGGAGGGACAGACTCGGACCCCTTCCTTTGCACCTTGCAGTTCTAATTGTTTCCCCCATTCTATAGCTTCTTTTTTATGATAATTTCTAATGATCAATATTTTCTATTTTTCCTGTGAATTTAGCTTAATTCGAGAGTTCCCTCTCGCTGGTATTGAGTGGCCTGGTGGGATCCTTGCTGATGAGATGGGCCTCGGGAAAACAGTGGAGGTTTTGGCGCTTATCCTTTTTCATACGCGACAGAATCTGGAGCAGGAGGCCTTCACGTTGCCTGTGGTGCGGCTCTGTTGTTTACTACTTTCTTTTTTTTTATTTCATGCTTGAAAAGTAGTTTTTTTCTAAATGTGTCACCTTCTTCCATTTATAGGGAAAATCTGTGAATTACTTCGTTCCTCCTCGTCCTTTAGAAGAGAAAGTTACCCGCTGCAAGTCTGAAGCTCAGCCCAAAATAAAAACCTCCCACCCAAGTACATCACCTGCATTTATCTTGGACTCTTTAAAGTGTTTAAAGTTCGTTTCATAGTAATCGAAATGTTTTTCTCCTCAGCTGTGCGTGTGATGTTGCTAAATGCGATAAAGGAAATGCGAACCGGCAAAGGAGCCTCGGTCAATGCTGTTTTCACCTACATCCGGACAACATACGGCTTTGACCTCCTGAAGAACCGCAATCACATCAAGAAGACGCTGGCGAAGCTAATAAATGAGGGCATGGTCGACCGGGTCAAGGGTAGAGGCTTGGCGGGGTCGTTCAAGTTGGGAAAAAACTACAAAGAAACAAAAAAGATCCTGTCAGGAGCACCCAAGTCTGTAAGAGTCCATAACTGTTTGAAAAAAAGAAAGAAAAGATGCTGATTAATCATTGTGTTTGATTTGTGGCTTTAATCTGTTTTTCTGTTAGATTTTCAAAACGGCAGAGAGCACGCCTAGGAAAATGTTCCAGAGACGAGCAAAAGAGAAGGCAGAGGCAGCTCTGCAAAACTCCCTGTCAGATGATCAAAGAGATCTGAGTCCTGCGTCTGACTGGTGTGAAACAGAAGGAAAAGAAGGGAAGCAGTGGGATGAACGTTTGAACGAGCGGGCTGATCAGGAGGATGAATCGATGGATACTACCGCAGCATCTGTGAAGATACCCCAGGAAAAAGGTGAGGACATTCCCAGAATCAACGAGCCGCTCGAAGAAAGAGGAGAAGCCTCTCAGACGGATTCTCAGGACGAGACAGAAACTCCCACCAGAGCATCAGTGGTCCCGTTCAACACCCTGGATTACCGCTTTGAGTGCATCTGTGGAGAGCTGGGCGTCATTGATTACAAGGCCCGCGTGCAGTGTATGAACTGTCAGCTGTGGCAACATGCAGACTGTGTCAACTATAAAGAGGAAAGTCTTACGACGACCCCCTTTTACTGTCCTCACTGCCTGGTAGCTATGAAACCAGTATCCACTGGAGCCACACTCATCATTTCCCCTAGCTCCATCTGCCACCAGTGGGTCGAAGAGATCAACCGCCACATCAGATCCTCCTCCCTGCGAGTATTGGTGAGAACGTTGGTGGTTTTAGATACAATCTGACAGATGAATAAAAATCAACCATTAATGTGTTTGTATTGGGAATTTATGATTGAAACCAGTACAGATGGTTTTAGATGTGAAGTGTTTTTAAACTTTCCATTTAAGCTTCTTTTTACAGGGTTCCTGCGGCTCCTTAAAAAGTCACAAAAGGCATTGAATTCTTCAAAATAAAACTAAGGCCTTAATTGGTATTAAAATGTCTTAAATCAGTCTTTCGTAGG
>JAGKQL010000009.1:3766509-3780510 GCA_018398635.1 Cyprinodon brontotheroides | reverse complement strand
TTTTTTTTTGTATTTTTTTCACGTTCAGAACTATTTTCATCCTTTATCCATCATGTATTCAGTGTAGCCTCCTCACACCGCCTGTCTCCCCGCTCAGGTGTATCAGGGGGTGAAGAAGCACGGCTTTATCCAGCCTCGTATGCTCGCTGAGCAAGACGTGGTCATCACCACCTACGACGTGCTTCGCTCTGAGCTCAACTACGTCGACATTCCTCACAGCAATAGCAAAGACGGCCGGCGCTTCCGAAACCAGAAGCGCTACATGGCGGTTCCCAGCCCCCTGGTGGCCGTGGAGTGGTGGCGCATCTGTCTGGACGAAGCCCAGATGGTTGAGTGTCCAACAGCGAAGGTGAAATGGAATCCATTGTCAGGTTTTTTGTTTTTTTTCTTATTTTTTCTTTCCTCCGTTGTTTATATTTATCTTCTCACCAACAGGCTGCAGAAATGGCTCTGCGTCTTGCCTCCGTCAACCGATGGTGCGTCAGCGGCACTCCTGTCCAAAGAGGCTTAGAAGGTGAAAAAAAAAACTGTCCATGGATCAACTGTTAACCTGCTAGAGGCTCCATGCTGAAGCGATCTGTGTTTTGTAGATCTGTACGGCCTCATGCTTTTCCTGGGCGTGGATCCATACTGGGTTAAACACTGGTGGGACCAGCTGCTTTATCGCCCTTATCGCCGTGGAAACACAGAACCTCTGTACAATGTTATCGCTCAGATATTATGGCGGTCAGCTAAAAAAGACGTCATCGACCAGGTGGGCTTTGAGAAGAATTTCACGGAAAACAAATCATTCTTTAAAGGATAAAGAATCTCTTTATGTTTTTTTTTTTTTTTTTTCGTTCTTTAGATTCAGATTCCCCCTCAGACGGAGGAGGTTCACTGGCTTCACTTCTCCCCAGTCGAGGGTCATTTTTACCACCGCCAGCATGAGGTCTGTTCCCAGGATGCTTTGGTGAAACTCAGGAAAATCTCTGACTGGAGCCTGAAACTGGGCAGCCTGGACCGCCGCACCGTCAACACCATCCTGTACCCGCTGCTGAGGCTGCGTCAGGCCTGCTGCCATCCGCAGGCCGTCAGGGGGGAGTTCCTGCCTCTGCAGAAGAGGTAAATGAGAGAAGTTTTCTTTTGCTTCCGTGGCACCTGCTAATTACTAGCCTTTCTAGGCTAAGTAAAGTAAACCAGGCGGGTAATAAACCCTTTTTTTTATTCTAATGCGTTTAATTGTGTTTATCTTAAGCTATGTAATTTCCACTGGTAGATTAAGGCATGTTTCTTCTCTTTCAGCACCATGACAATGGAGGAGCTCCTCAAGTCTTTGCAGAAAAAATGTCGAGTGGAGTGTGAAGAAGGTCACAGGCAGTTGGTGTGTGCACTCAATGGTTTGGCTGGAATTCACATCATCAGAGGTATTAAAGCCTTTCTTCTCGGCTGCTGCACTGTTTCCCATGGGAATAAGTCCAAAACACAGAACCTGATCTCATCTTTGTTTCCTGGTACTTTGTGCGCTGATATGTTGTGTTAAAGTCCCTCTTAGCTCTTTCTACACACAGGTTATCCCTATAGTCTCACCTCATTAACGCTGCTTGTTCTGTCGCCTGCAGGCGAGTTTGTAGAGGCCGTGGAGATGTATAGAGAGGTTCTGCGTTCATCAGAGGAGCACAAAGACAGGCTGAAAACCGATTCATTACAGGTACATTCAGGCCCATTTATCTTTTAAACTTTCGTTTTCAAAAGAATGTTTAAGTGCATTAAATGACACTGAAGACAAAATGACGTTTCTAAGTCGGAGATGTAATAACATCGAAAGTCAAAGCAATTGTATTTGAATAGCATCATTAATGCCCAATTAATCTTCAGTGTTCATGGTAAAGTAATTTAAATTTAGTTTTATTGGTTGAATATAGGGCTGCAACTAACGATTATTTTAAAAATCGATGAATTGGCCGATTATTTTTTCGATTAATCGATGAATCGGAAAAAAATATTTTTTATACCAACCTCTTTATTCCAAAATAAACATTTTATTCAGAACAAAACAAGCACACAAGTACAGGTTTCTCATTAACTGTACTGGTGCAATATGAAAAATAAATGTTTGTGTTAAAACTACGCATAACTTACATGAGAAATGTGGCTGAACATCCACAAAATATAGCTACTTTTGTTTCATAAGCGCAAAAAAGACATTTTTGTTTTTAAAAGCCCCTAGGGGTTCAAACAATAGGGCCCCCCATTTCAACAAATGAGTTTTTAGACTAGAAGAGTTCTGCCTTTTAAGACAGGAAAGTATAGCAGTTAAAGTTGCTACTTGAGAAAATACTGAACCATAGAGATAAAAATAGCCCTGTGATTCAAATTATAAATTGTATTTGGAATAAAAATGAGAGAACTAGGGGTGCTAAAAAACACATCCTCCAAAGACAGATATTACATGGGAATGTGGCAGATAATTAATTGACATATTACTGATCTTGCTGGATTTTATTCTGCTTTACTTCCATAAATTGCAGGATCTTCTTTACTTTATCTTTGCCAGAAGATTTAAACTTTAAAAGCCTTGCCCTCATAATTTGCAAAGTTAATTTATTTATAAAGAAAATATAAACGCTGCTTAAGCTAATTCAAATGAAATTAAAAGTAAAATAAGTAGCCAACCTTATCACTGTCTGTAACCTACTAACACGGTAAGGAAAGCATCAGATGAGCTACCTGAGAAACTAACGTTACGTTTCCCCACTTTAAAACCAAACAAACATGACCGCTCACCCTGCTGATCAGCTCTCTCTCTCTGCCATTGAAGGCTCCAACGTATTTTCTTTTCAGGTGCTGCTGGCCATAACAGTGGTGCTTCCGTTGCCATGTTCATTTGTTTTTAAAAAGTTGCATGTTACGCACTTTTTTCGCTTTACAAAGCGCAGGCTATTTTAATTATTGTGATCAATTTGCGCCGTCAATCCCGGCGCATGCAGGCCGCTTCGCTGAGGGTAAACATCCAGCTTCTTTGACTGCAGCGCTTAAGAGGGACTCCCTGCGGAGAACGGGGGATGGGGAGGCGCTCTACGGCAGCAGCTGCCGCACGGCGGGCGGATGACGATCAATCGCGGTGACACAACTAATCGATGATGAAATTGCTTTGCCAGCGCTTTTAAAAGTCGATTTTATCGATTCGTTGTTGCAGCCCTAGTTGAATAGCTGATCTGTAAACAGCTGATTCTCAGTCCTGCCGCTCAAATCAATACTGCGACCCTTAGAAGGATTTTTGTTGACTCCATTTAAAACAAACAAACATGGCTTTAATTTTTAATTTGGTTTGCCAGCTTGGGAAGTTAATTCAGAAACTTATTTTAAGAGAACATTATGTTGAAATTCTCTCTTATCTTAACCTTTCAAAACATCTTTAAATTGAAATTTAGAATATCTAATCTAAGCCGGCACAAAGCATTCCTCTTCTTTAATTTAATAGAAAATAGGATCACTAACATGCAGGGACTTCAAATGTAATGCATGCTTAGGTAGGACCATGTGTTACATTTCATCACGTCCTCCTCTTGTTGTTCAAAAGATGCAAATAAAAAAAAGGAAATAGGGATTGAACCCAGAAGTGGGATATAGGGACCTAGACTCCTATTACTGTTTTTTCGGCACTGTTGAGATATTAAATACAAAAACAAACAATTATTTGATAGCTTCTTTGTGTTGTATGGCTGTGACTGCATGGCACAGCCCCACAGTCACAGCTACTGCTCCTGAATAGCATCTGGACGAAGCGTTTTAAATGGGCTTCTGAGGTTACCTAAGGGTCTGACTTTCTGTCGCTAAATTGCACATAGTAACTGGATTTGTTCGCTTTTTTTTATGTATTATAACTCTACTAAAACAAATAGTGGAAAAGAAAGTAGATAACTATTTGGAGCCATTTTTTGATGAAAAACCAGAATTCCTATAATAAGAATTCATCATAATGATGAACTTCTGAACTGAAATCTAGGTTATTGTTTGTGCTTTCTTTTTAATCGGTCAAATTGTCAGCCAATCAAATCTTGAGTGATTTGTAGTTTTTGTTTCTTTGAAAATTTTGTGTGTTTAGTTTATTTCTAAACAGGTTAAAAAGACAAGTATGTTTTTATTATTAAAAGGGAAAAAGAAAGTATTTATAAAATATGACAGAAATGCTACAAATATTTGTTGGAGGAATTGTAGTCAGATTGGGGATCACACACATTTTTTGGGACTGCCCAGTACTGATTCCATTCTGGCAGGGGGTTCAGATAGAAATTAAAAATATACTCAAGTTTACGTTACCACTGAACCCACTGCATTATATACTGGGTTTGACCCCAGGAGATGATATTGGGAAAAAGGAAGTCCAGTTACTACAGATCCTGCTACTAGTAGCAAGAAAAATGATAACTTTGTCTTGGCTCAAGCCTTTGCCTCCCACCCTTCAACAGTGGCAAGACAGATTGAAGAATGTGTATATCATGGAAAAGATAACAGCAAAACTTCATGTAAAAATGGACATTTTTTTGAGTGTTTGGACCCCAGCTATTTCCCACTTTGGATGGCCACTTTGATAAAGATGCTAAAACTGCTAATCCCCTTGACATGTCTCTCTCTTTTAATGAAAGACACTGGATATAAACATTTCTCTTTCATGTGAGCCGATGAGAACCTCTAAATGTCAATTGCCAAAATGGACTTAAGTGTTTGCTGAGACCCCCCCCGTTTTTTTTTTTTTTGTTTGTTTGTTTGTTTTTTGTTTTGTTTTTCTCTATGTAAGTACATGCATAAATATACATATGTATATGTTCTGGATTCCTAATAATCTTAAATAAAGAATGTTCAAAAAAAAAAGGGAAAAAGAATCACAATTTTGTGACCCGAAATACTTTAAAGTTGAGACTTTTGTTCCCAGTTACAAATAATTTGGACTCCAGTTCCCATCAACCTTAACTTACAAATGTACACAACCTCATTTAGATTCTTACCTGTTCATAAAACAAAAAACTACTAGATGCGCGATATAATCGCCTCCCCTATCGGTATCGCCCTTAAAAACTGAATATTCTACATAACGGGCCACCCCAATCGATATTTAACCCGATATTTGATCAGCTTCTGAGTTTCTAAAGTCTAAAAAAAAAAAAAATACTATTTCTTCTTCTTCCTCAAAAACTTCTTTTTTACAGACTTAAAAACTTCTAAAGACGAGGGAAAAAATATTGATACATTAAAATATCCCAATATCTTCATATGCTGATATATGCCATTTAAAAACACCATATCAATCTCTTTTACTAATGAAATATTGCTATATGTCATCATTATGCTACGAAATCCCCGAAAGTCAGGAGATTTTGAAAGTAAAATAGAATGCGGCCACGCGTCGTTAAAAATCTATTTGATATCAGCGTATGAAAATATATCTGAGTATATTATTTTTCAAAGTGTCAGAAATGGATAACAAAAGGCGCTATTTTCAATGACTACTTATTTTTTGTCCAGCTTTAACATCGATATGGCTATGTCGGTTACTCGGCTACATGAGTTTTAAAATATAGGCATATCGGATATCGGCCAAAACTCAATATCGTGCATCCCTACAAAAAACATGTTTAGTTGTCCTCCCACTTTACAAGACTGTGCTTCTTTCTGCCATTAAACAGCATATAGCCCCCCTCTCTCTTATAAATATTGTTGCAAGGTCCTATATTAGCATTGTAAGTTTCTCTTTTCTAATTGTCACAATTGATTCCAAACAGAGGCTTCATGCCACCCACAACCTGATGGAGCTGCTACATGCAAAGCATCCTGGGATTCCTCCAACCCTCAGAGATGACAGGCTCGGGGAAGAGGTAAACGGATGTGTTGCAACTGAAGGTTCAACATTGTTTATTTTATTTATAGACATTATTAGATTATAACAAATGTGAGTTTCTTTCTTTAAATCTGTCTGCAGGCTGAGCAGCTGCGGCAGCATTATATGACCAAGTACGACTCGGAGGTGGCCGACGCCCATCAGGCGCTGCAGCCGGTGCTGCAGAACATCAAAGAGTTGAAGCGGAAGGTGAGAAATAACCATTTTTATTTGTTTTGTTTTTGTTTTTATCAAAGTCAGGGTTTGTATGCTTCAGGGATAGATTAACTCTTCAGAAAGTTTCCTTTTTTACCTGAAGAAGTGGAGAGAGAAAAAATGTGTTGTTAAAATCTATTGAAGGTTTTATTTTAACCCTTTAAAGCCCAAGAATAAAACAAAACAGAAAATTACTTTTTTTTGGTTTGAAGTCCTTATTTGGCCTTTTAACAAAATATGTAAAAAGAAAAACAGAAATACATTTTTGATATTAATTTATTACTATCACGATAAGTCAGGTTATCTTTTGGCGATCTTCTGCCCTCTGTTATCAGGTATATATGATTGTGTACAATACGAATTTTTGAGCAAAGTTTTTACCATTAAATTATGCAAAAGGTGTCAGACACAAAACATTTCGGAAACCGTATGTATCAAATATGATACATTTGGCATTATAGGGTTAAATTATACAATTAAAAATATATTTTTAAGGAAAAAAGATTCAAATAAAATATGTTAAGATCTAACAGGCATTTAAAGTTTATATTGGTCGGATGATATTTCAGCTGTAAGTTTTGTGATTCATAGATTTCCCTAAGACTCAGTTTGATTGACAGAAAGCTGTTTCCACCCTTTTCTTCAACTTTGAGAAATTTTTTATTTGATTTTTAACCAAAATCTAAATGAACTTTTGTAGTAATGGGAATGAATGAATTAATAATTTTAATTCTATAGAGAAATTTAATTGTATTATGTGTAATAATCAATGTATATTATTAGATAACTTGTATAATTTAGTGATTATGTCTGAAATTGAATTTCAAGAATATTTATTTTTCCTGTTTGTGTTTCATCTACTATCTAAACTTCACATTAAAAACCTGTTTACTGCAGGGTTGTGATCGCTGACAGATCTACCTTTTTCTTTCCAGGTGAACTTAAACTCCCCCTGGTGGTTGGAGGTCGTCCAGAGGGCAATCCGCTGCTCCACCGATGAAGATCTGGTGTCCCGTGTCAAGAATGAGCTAACGTCGAGCTACAAGCAGCAGTCCCACAAGCTCTCCATGGCAGACAAGTACAGTTCTGAGGTGTAAAGTTAGCGCTTGTTGTAAGGACACCACACTAAAGACCTGTCGTGTTCCCTGTGCAGGTTCCGTGATGCCTGTGGTCTGCGGTGTTCCCTGCCCACCAATAAATGTAAGATTCCAGATGAAGTCCCAAAACCGCGACGGCGGAAGAGCCCCTGCGCCCAGCTTCGGCTAGCCGATTGAAGAGGCCACCCGCCTGCCACCTTAGGCCAGTAGACTGCCACTCAACAAGTAAGTTACCAGAAACTCCAACATCATTTACAGCAATGAGAAAGATTTCTAATCTGGCTAGACCTATATACTCTCTGCAAAACGAAAGAGCCCTCACAGGTACCGGGTTTCAAGTGAAGTTTGATTTTATTCTGTTCTTGGCGTCATGAGCTGTGTTCTGTGCTAGGATGAACTTCCGATTGGTGAACTGCCGTTTCTGTCAAACGTAGTAAGCAGGTGATTGATTGTTCCGCGCCCTGATGAACCCAAAAGGTGCCATGGCGCAAAAGTACTGTGTTCTTAGGGTGGCGGCGTCGCATGTCGCCCGGCGAGGGCGATCTGAGGGATGAGGAAGGCCGAAAGATCTACTGCCTTCCCACGCCCACCAGTTCCGCGCCTGCGGGCGCCAGTGACTGGAGCGCACTCCTCAGCCATATCCCGTCGCCAGCGTGAAAACGGATGGACCCGCAGTCATGGCGGTGTTAAACATCTTTCTATGGAGCTTGCCGGAGAACTGTTAGCTGTTATAAAGTAAGCAGTGACCATCTCTAAAAACTGTGCGCGTTATATGTCTGACCTTAATATAATGCCTGAATGAAATATCCCCTTTGGTTCTTTTTCATGTGTCGTATGAGTACCGGATGTTGTTAAGCGCGTGAATCATCAATGGTCGGCGCTTGATGAGCTGGGATGGCTTTTCAATACTGAACAACGGTTAAGTGGTTCAGTTCGCCAGATGAACCGCATTAAACCCAAACTTCTGTGATATATCATAGAACCCACCGGCGAAGAGAACAAGGTTCCCATGGCCACAAAAAGTCATTAAATTATTATTTTAAAATTAAGGCCTTGATTGGCATTAAAATTCATTAAAGGGACACTATGCAACATTTTTCAGTTAATTAATGTGTTCCATAACGTTATGGATGACTAAATGAGTCATTTCAGGTTGAACAAAGGTATTCTCGGCCGCCCTGGTGGTCTGTGGGGGAAATACCGCACTTGCAATACACCGACCCGCACCCACAGGCTCAGCAGTCTGGCGAGAGTCGGTCTTGCTGCAGCGAGAACTGCTACCTCCCCTAAAAGCATTCTCGTTGCTAGCACAATGGCGATCTTTGTGCAGTTATACTTCGTTCACGCAGCAAAAGCAGCAAATGGCGTCTGCTGCTTCCTTTGCTGCTTGTACCAGTTAGTTCTGACGCGCGGCTGAAGCAGCTTTGCTGCTCTGGCTGCAAAAGTGTGTCTGAGGCGCGTTGGGTGGAGCTTCACTATCCTTTCTCTGCCTTGCAGCTATATTTGCTGTGATCAGTGGGAATAAAGTAGTTTTAATATGTTTTTAAGTGAGAAAATACACCTGAAAACGTAATCAGTGCAGTCAGTTCATTCAGATTATTATCCTGCCTTCAATATTTTTTCTGTCGGAGCCGCTCAGACCCCCACATACCAGGGATGCGCCGACAGTATGGATCCCTTCATCAGCAGCGGTTCACAGCGGCAGCTGGTAGGGGTTTTTCATCTAAATAATCAAACCTACATATTCTGCCGGCAGATTTCTGCATTTTAAGTTAATTTAGAAGCGTCAATAAACTGTTTAAGAGGAGTGATCATCAGCGCTGTGTCTCTCTCCCTGCGTTAAACGCACCCGACGCGCCGCTTCAGCTGCTCAGGCGTGCTGCGCCTGCATCTCAAAACGGCGCTCTTGCGGACAGCACTGCTTTCGCGCCTTGGCGTTAACCATTGACTTTGCATGTAAAACGTCGCTGCTTCTGTCGCGCCAGCTTCATCCAGTGTGAAACGCGCAGCGTTAGTCAGTCGCTGCTAAGCTCAAAACAACAGCGCCTGGCTTGGCGGAGAAACCAGGAGAACAGCTGTGCGTATTTACGACAGTGCACTTTTTACTTTAAGCCCTCTGGAGAGCCTCACTGGAAAATCAACACGGTTGCATAGTGTACCTTTAAATGTGATTATCATGGCAGGCTTAAAATGCTTTTATTAAAAACATAAAATATTGTCAAATATATCAGATTTAACTGGTTCCACATGTTCGCGATGAACGCTGCTCCTAAGTTTGAGTCCTATAAGCCAACCATCTGTTGAACAGAAGCTGGCACAGGAAAAGATAGAGAATGGGAAAATGTACAATTTTAACATAAGTGGCTAGAAAACGAGAAAATCGGGACATGGCTGCAGCTATTATATATATTTCTAAAAGCATTAAAAAGCATTAAATTAGAGTTCCTCCTTCCTGTATAAACCCTGGAGAAAGACAGTGCTGGATGCTTGAGGCTGTCCTGCAATGATAACATTTGTTCAGTGTTTAGGTCTTAGGGTAGAGGTTTGTGTTTCCATTCCGAGACATCCCCTCAAAAAAAAGTTGTTTTTGAAGTTGGCATGAAAAATTGTTTTAATAATTTTTTTGTGAAAAGACCTCCCAGTAGATGCCAGCGGTGTTCCACTGCGTTCAGTTTTATGCTGAGCCCCAGAGAGCCATGAGCTGGCAATGATTGCACTTTTTAAATGATCTTCCTATTTTTGCATCCATTTCACATAAAGATTTTTTATGTATACATTGGTAGGAAAGCAATAGAAATTTATTTTTTTTATGCAAGCATAAAAACTTGATCATCGGTGCTGCTCCTAGTAGTTAGACCGCTCTAAACAAAATGACGAAACAAAAACATGAGGAAAAAGGATATGTATGCGCACAGCTAAATTTTGCTCTAGAGTTTCATGAAGAGTATAAACCGATGTGAATTTCTGTTCTCCCATGCAGCGTTTCTGGGCTGCAGCTGGCCCATGCTGGCTGCAGCCTCAGTGTGAGTAGCTTTTTGCTGTAACCCCACACTGGGCCAGAACTGCGGCCGCACCGTAGCCAGTGTGAGCCCAGCGCAATAGTTTCAACCGTTGTGCTTACTGACTTTGTTTACAAAATGTCTTCAAAGATCTTCTGCTTTTATAGCTTTTTTCACCTCTGCTCTCAGGTGGAGCAGAACAGAGTGAAACTTCTAAACGACCAGGCTGTGGCAAAGTCGCAACTGCAGAAGAAGCTGGGACAGTTTCTCTATTTAACCAATCTGGAAAAGGTAGATTCATGATGTTTGGAACAAATCTGGAACAAGTTTGAATCGTTTCCTTCAGTCTGACCCCATGTTGCATTAATTTGGCTTGAAGTCGCAGGACAAGTCAACTGGAGGGCTGAACCCTGAGCCATGCCCCATCTGTGCTCGGCCGCTGGGACAGGAGGTGAGAACTGATGGTAGATCTCAACTACTCTAAGTTTCTATGGTGAAGGAACGCTGAACCTTTAATGAATAAGACACAAAAACTATATGGGTGCCTTTTGCCTTTCCAATGTAACTTAACTTTAAGTTTTGTTTAAAAAATGGTGCAATAATTTTTTTTCTAATAATTCCTTTTCCTCTAGTGGGCAGTGTTGACCTGTGGTCACTGCTTTTGTAATGAATGCATCGCCATCATTGTGGAGCAGTATAGCGTGGGCTCAAGGCGGCGCGCCATCAAGTGTGCCATTTGCAGGCAGACTACTTCCCACGCAGAAATCTCCTACGTTTTCACCACCCAGTCGTCGAGCCACGATCAAGACATACCAGTCAAGGTTTGTCATCAGAGCCGTTTTAGTCAAACCAGGTTGAAGTTTTTGTCTCAACAGATTTTTTTAACTTTTTGCAGGGAAGCCACTCTACCAAAGTGGAGGCGGTTGTAAGAACGTTGAAGAAGATTCAGATGAATGATCCTGGTGCAAAGTGTCTCGTCTTTTCAACAGTAAGTGAACCATTTCATTGTGATTAGTAGTGATGTTCAGTTTGGATGTGATCTGGATTGTTTCCTTATTTTTTATGAACAGTGGCAGAGTGTCCTGGACATCATTGCTAAGGCCTTGTTGGACAATAACATGGAGTTTTCACAAATCAATGGAATTCATAAATTCCAGGTTTGACTTTAAAAGCTTCTGTCATCATTCAGGATTGCAGTAAAGATCTTTATGTGTCTTTAATTTTATTTTGTGTTTTTAGGAAAATCTTAGTTCTTTCAAGTATGATGAAAAGATCAACATTCTTCTCCTCCCTCTCCATACCGGCTCCAACGGCCTGAATATCATTGAAGCAACACACGTCTTGCTGGTTGAACCGATTCTGAACCCAGCTCATGAGCTCCAGGCTATAGGCAGGGTACACCGGATTGGTCAAACAAAGTAAGCCACCTTTAAATGTGTTTTTTACTTTCTTTCTCTCCTTAAAACTACAAAGGTCTGTGTATTTTACTGGGATTTTATTAGATACAGGGTTCCTAGGTATCCTTAAAAAGTCTTAAAAGGCATTGAATTCTTTAAAATAAAACTAAGTCTTTAATTGTATTAAAATGTCTTAAATCATTTCGGTAGGTCTTGATTTTAAAAACATCATAAATAGAATTATTTTTATTACCATTTATTTTTGTAATCTAAATAAAACATTAAAATTGACCTTTATTTAAAAATGGCTCGCCATTATTGGTTCCGGCCCCATAGCTGAACCAATAAAAGCTTGTTGCGCTCGGACATTTGGGAGATGCCATTAACTTTTGGGTCTGGAAAATAAGTGAGCAAAGTGTGAATGTACCTGTAAATTGTCTCCAGCCAAGAGCTTTCTCTCCATGGCTAAAACCAGGAACATACATGAGGCTCACAGTGGATTTAGTGCAAGAAGTCATTCTGGGAATTAAGGCAGTGGAGTCGCATTCAAAGCACGAAACACAAAGCGTCCAAATGGAGTTACAGAGAAACAGCTCTGTATTTCTCAGTTTAGTTCCCACCCCTTGTCTCCCTGCAAATTCTAACTTCTATCACCTCAAATCAAACACAATTTCTACCAAACCATACAAAAGAAAAAATAGCTGCTAAAAAGACTTTAGCACTGGTTATGTTGGGGCTTTAAAACTTATTAGTTTTTGTTCCCTGTTAAAACAAAGTTTCAGGAATTCAGTTTTCAAATAATTGTTAAAATATATCTGTCATTTGTGTGTTTTAGCTTTCTTCCTGTATGGGAAGCTTTTCAATTTGAAACGTTTGTGCAGAGGTTTATGCTGCACAAAACCTTTGGGTTAAGTTGCCGTAAGCAGGTTTTTCTTGGGTTTCTTGTGAATTTGGTCTTAAATTTTATTATTTCAAGTGGGAATTAAAAAGTCTTAAAATGTCTTGAATTTTAAATCGCCCCGCTGCCAGGTGGAACCCTGTGACAAAGCAGCTTTAGCTAACTATCAGGCCATAGATCGCCTGTTAAGAGGAGTAAATGTAGTACATTTGATGATGTCATTTTATTTTGAAAAACTCAAAGCAATGTGTTTACCTTCGTTGGTAGCAATCATGCACCCCATTTTAATCTCTGCTACCCCTGAAAACCGTTGTCCGTCCGGTCAGTGTAACTGAGATAAATTATCGCGTGTAATGGAAAGCAAACCGTGGTCCCCTGAACCGGAAGCTAGACACAAACCGACCGAGCTAACTCCGGCAATTCCGCCCGCAGAGGTGGGTTCGCTCGGCTTTTTCCCGGCCTCGTTCGATGAACAAGATAAAAATTTACGGTGAACGCTGCCGCCCCGCCCGGTCGCGACATTGCACCCCACACCTTATCCCCAGTAGTTGGCGGTAATTCCCCTCCGGAAACAGCCAAACCACCAAAAACAGAAGAAAAACAACTGGTACCAATCTGAGAACATCTTCTCCACGCAACATTTTTAAATAATGGCTTCAAAAGAGCGTGGTGTGACCTGGGATGACGCTGAGACCGAGGCCGTTATTGCAGTTTGGGCCATTTTGATTTGCTTGATTCCCTCCTTCTTCGTCTTCTTCTTCTTGTGTTCTATGGCGGTTGGCAAACTACTTTTGGTGCATTACCGCCACCAACTGCTTGATTTCCTCCTTTAATACAGGCAGTAATACCACAGATCGTCACTAGGAGGCGAGGAGTCGAGGAACCGAGATAGCGTGATGTGTAAACGGTCGTCAGAACCGAGCTCGGCCTGGTTAACTGATCCGAGCTCGGACCGGTCTCGGCATGGATCGGTTTTTCAAGGGTAGTGTAAATGGGGTAATAGGGAGCACAGACGGGGGAGAGAGTAAGCTGCTGCTTGTCTTTATACATCCAGTGTGATCCAACCTGCTGAAATAGGCAAGTCTAAACCATTAGATTGGAACTCCTTAGATCCCGCCGCACGCCCACCAAGGGTTTTGATGTCACATTTAGTCCCGCATCGAACAGTAGGCTGCTGAACAAGACCCAATATGCTGTACCCCTTCAGAATCAGAAAATAACCATCAACTCAATTGTAATCCAACTACACTCCACAAACAATGATAGCAGATAATCTGTCATCAAGTTAGAAGTCATAATTTTGGTGTTCTAAAACACATTCTATTATTTTGTTATTCTATTATTTCTATTATTCCTTCCCATAAGATGAAATCTACGTGTCGTAATAATTTACCAAAGCTCAATATTTTTCAATGAAAAAGTGAAAATATCAGAATAAAAATGCATTTTTCATGTGTCTTACTGTTTATGTTCATAATTTTAGATGATTTACTTTTCTACATAATGTGGGCTTATTCAATCAATTTTTTTTTTTTTT
>JAGKQL010000009.1:3735498-3757297 GCA_018398635.1 Cyprinodon brontotheroides | reverse complement strand
CTCATGCTCTTCCTCAACACTGAAGTCCTCAGACATTTTCTTCGTTGTTTCTTTCTTTGCACAGATAAACAGCACATTTCTTCTTCTCAGCTTGCATTATTGGAAGAGCAGACACTGAATCGCACTTTCTTCGGTTGGTCTGCGGCTTCCGTAGAATGAGTGGCGCATGGGGAAGCTATTGAAATCTATACACTACTGTTTAAACTCTAAACTGTCCTATAACCGTTCAGCTCTCCAGGTACTAATGACGGGCGAGCGGTATGGAAGGGCTAACCAACGCGTTTTTATTGGACTGATACCGGCCATGTTCCATTGGTATGTCGGCGAACTGCCCAGATCTCCAGATGCGACGGGCTCTTTCCAGAAAGTGACATTCAGCATGGAAAGAAAAATGAAGGCTTAATTCCTTTAATATCATTTTCGTTGTGAAAATAATAAAAGACATCAAAATTATTTGTTTCATCCAAACAATTTCTTCGTGGTTTGACAAGTTGCTGCACCAACTTGTTGTTCGCCACATACCAAAACAAATAGCTTTTCAAGATGATGCAAAGTTAAATTTGACATTGTTACCATTATTTATCAAAACTAAGAAAATTAAGTATAAGGAAGTTATCATCAGAACTGTAAAATGTTCCTTTAATAAGGTAGAGCTGTAACCAGGGGGTTCTATTTCTGCAAAAGGTTTGTGTGTTTTACGCATTTACTTTTGCTCAAATCAGGAAGCTGGTTGCGTAAATATGTTTTAAATCATTTCATTGAGACTGTCTCTCTGTGGGTGTCTGTCTGTGAAAGATCTATCTGTGCGCTTCCCACCTTCTTCTATTTGAGATCTGGGCCGCTGCTGTCCTCCCACAGCTTCCGACGCTCCTTCCTATCCTCACCAGCAGAGGTCTGCATGCAAGAGCATCATCTGTCACCGAGTTTTCAAAATATTGTTCTTATATGGGCAATTTATGGAAGAAGGAAATCCACCTTATGTAAGCGTATTATTCTGTTTTTGAATGAAACTAAACAGCAATGATGTGTTTCAGTGGAAGATGCCTGTAGAGTGATAAAAATAAACTGGATCAGTGTTGGCCCACTGCAGAATATAGTTATATAAACTAAGGAAAAATATATCCAGACTGTATTTCGCATGCAGAAGGTCAGCGTTGATTGGAAACATTCAGGAATTAATGTAAGCTGAATATGAACACTAATATTTTGTAATTCATTTTAAAACACTAACATCTGACAGAGGGAATATTATCAGGATTGTGCTGATTACTGATTATTATAGTTTTCATTTGGACATTTAAAATGCATCCTGATATTCAACAACAAAGCCAATTTAGAGTGAGATGCATAATTTCAAACTGTTATCCAATGCTTTGCAAAGTATTCAATCTTTCTAATCATAAAAAAAGGCTTTGGTTTAATCAGCACGTCTAGTGCTTTTTAGTCTACCTGTGTGTTAGACTGGGAATTACAACAGACAGTTCTGTGAAAACTTTGTGGAGAAAATTCCAACAGTTATTTTATAAACTAATTTTCCAGTGATTTGCATTTTTTTGCATTTTGAACATTTGAAGCAACATAATCAGGAAAGGGAAATAGTGGAATAACTGCAAAAGAAAGCTAGGAGGAATCCTGCTTATCGTTTGCTTCAGCAAACATCTGGTTAAATGAAACCATTTTGTTATTATTTGTAGAAAGTCTCTAACTTGATGCTTAAAAGCGACTCTAAAACTTCTGCTAATTCAGAGTCCTTAGAAATACAAATATCTTTAATTTGGCCCCTGAAGCTGTTAAAGTGTGTTTTTAGCTGAAATCTTAAGCAGAAGAACCTCAAGTTAATTTATTATAATGTTTCAAAGCCTATATGAGTAATTAAACCTTTTTACATTTCCATCATCTTTCTGAACAACATCTGCTTAAAATGATTTAGCTGACTGTGAGGAATTCATACTAATGCTAAATATATACGTTACTATTTTAAATATTGATTAATAGGTTTAAAAGTAAGAGCGAGGTCTGAGTCACTGTGCAATCTGTCAATCAACATTCAAAACACAAACCAGACATTTACAAAGACAGGAAAGAGCAATGCAGTGAAACATCTAAATAAGCTCTAATTTGAGCATTATGTTATACAGTATGTTTTGAATATTTTAAACATTAGGTCATGAATAAACTTTGCTGGAGTGCAATTCTTTGTGTTTGCAGCAAATAAGATGGGTTTCATTCCATGCATGTTCAACACTTTTTCTTTCACGCTCAGAGCCTAATTAATGTGATAATGTGCCAAATGTTGATGACCTCCTCAGAGCTCTAAGTGTTAATGCATTTCAGTGAGACTTCGGCTTAATGCAGGAAGGTTTGTGATTCACTATTCACTATAAATGTGAATGAGAGAATCCCAAATTAGACAAACAGGCTGCATAGAGACGCCTGTACTGTTGCTGCTGCTGTAATAGATGCTGTGATTGGTTGGTTACACTGGGAGCATAAACAAAGACTATTTTATGTATCAGAAAGAAACTGCAGAATAGCCATATATAAAACACAAGTAAGATATTATAGAGATAAAAACCAACAGGAAAACACAACAGTATTTATTTAGACATGTGGTGCAACTAAAAGCAAAGTCTTTAGCATAATTATAGTTCATATATAATATTTGCAGGTTATAGTGCAATTAAAATGCAAAGTGGTTTATTTTAGGGAGCATGAAGGAAGAGGTTTGAGAGACAATATTTTTATTACAATTTCACAAAATTCATATTCGTACCCGAAATAAACTTTACACTTGTTTTATATTTTCATTTTAGTAACTGTAGGTTTGCCCAACCCCATCCCAAACTCTAACTGCTAGTATGTTCTTAACAAGGACCTTAAAGGTTAGATATTATGCAAAATTCACATTATAAACATTCTGTAACAGTCATACATGTCCTGAAGGCAGAAATGAAATAAAAAAATCCCTTTCACCTCTATCATTTCCTTGTTACACCTCTATTATAATATGTGCTCAAAATTGTCTGTTTGATAAGTATTCCCCTGATGATGTCATCAGGGGAAATAAGCTGTCCAGAACAGTCAAGCTACAGCCTTCATGTTAGGTATTATTGCGTCCTCTTAGGCTATCCTTGCAAACCCTGAGTGATTGTCGTGTTTGAAGGGGGAGGAGGCGTGGCGAGGGTGGGGGGGCGTGGAAAACAAAACAGCTCATCCAGAGGAGGACTGTATTAGGGGTTTTTTGGTAAAGGCTGTCTGCCTAATCTGAGAGGATTTTTTTGCTGCACAAAGGCAAAAACATACTCTGGGGGCCCCATTGTTCATATTTCAAATGTAGCATAACAGGAGACTTTTAGCTCAAACTCAGTTCACATCATAGGTCTAAAACAACATTCATCAGTTTCATCAGACTTAACCCCTTGAGGCCCAGTGTTGGAAATATGCAAATGTCAGGTCTAAGCACCTAAAACATCATACATACATACAGGGAAAGAAAGAAGGCACAGAGACAATTAATTTAGTTTTACTCACAAGGAAAGTAGGAAGAGACTGCAGAGTTTACAAATCTCCAACCCACTCTGCTGGTCTTCAGCTTTCCCCTCGTTATTTATTGAAGTCAGGGGATGTCCCTAATTACACAAGCTGATGTTTAACTAAGGGAAAGGGAAACAAAATGATCTTACTTTAAACCTCAGCACATATGTTAAAACAAAGCATGTGGTTGTCTTACAATTGAATTGTTCCAAGAACACATGTTTAGAAGAAACGTGTGATAGAGGATGTTCAGGCCTCTTTCACAATCCGTCTGTTGCATGACCTGTATCTGGAACAATCTTTAGCAAGAGTTAATAAACGATGAATCACACATTATACACCATAATAATTCATTAGTACACAACCCATGAAACACAAACGGAGTATAAATAAAATAGTTCTAACATGCAACAAACCCTTTGCTTTAAATAAAACAGCAAAGATTGTTTATTTATTCCCCTACTCCAATTATTACACATTCAATGTGGACCTAAGAAAGAAAGCACTTGTTTTTAGTACAGCTGGTCCCTGACTGTGTTTGCTATCATAGGCCATTATAACAATCACAATGCAGTATACCTACATTTCTATTTGTTTTCAGTGCTAAAGTCAAAGTAACAATCTCAATTTGGCAACTACTTAAACATCCAAAACATGTTTTTATATACCCGTGTTTCTCTTCATATACACATTTATGTTAAACTCATAAATGGGGTCAAGATTTAGTCAAAGCAAAATCTCATTCCCACTGTCAGCAAATTCTTTTTTTATTAAAGTGAAGGAGCAGATATTAGAATATTGTCTTTTGTTCCAGATTAATCTAGGTCTTCGTTTACTCATGCAAATCCAATCAGAAGGACCTGAGGTGTCAGCAATCCCCCGCTGTTACCTGACACACTTGCAGAACCTTACAGAAGCAACACAAGAACCTACAGCAATATGTCCATGTGAGGTTTCCTTTTTAAAACCCATAGAGAATATGGAAACAATTGTTTTGAACAAACTCATGACATTTTTGGCTAATTTGCATTGAAATCAGTGTTAGTGTTTTGTTTTCTCTGCTGCATTAATGCTCGTCATCACTTCAAAAACAATGACTGTTTTGGCTACAGCTTTAACAGCTTTATTTGAAGCAATGTGAACGGAGGTTGGGTCTGAAACTCAGAACTGGTGAACCGGAACTGGAAAGTCTGAAGGGGAGATCACACAGATCAGTTCAGGGACCGTGGGAAATGAGACTGCGGCTTGAATTATGCTGGACACGGACTCACGTTTGAGGGGGCTCTTGTCAATCCTTGAATCCAGTCTGTTTATCCAGAGAAGAGGGAACTTGTTGGAGAGCGGACAGGTAGACATACGTTGGACCCAGAGGAGTAATGGAGCGGACTGTCACTTGGATTTCCGATGGGAACTTGAACGGATTATTGTGAGGTTTTCCCCTGCTCAGTGTATTCTCAGTGATTCCTTCCAGGGGGAGAAGGTCCAGACAAACAGTTTTCATAGGAAGGCTTCCTGTCAAAGAGCAAAGACACATAAAACTCAGAGAAACAAGGCTAGGTTGGACTCTGCTAATCTCAGCTAGGCTAGAGTACCCAAAACTAGCAAACACTCTGGCGCCAAGGTAGTGACAGTCCACTGCTCAAATACTCCTCCAGTAATGAACCAACGAGCCGCAGGTGTGCAGGGAGGCCCAACGAGGACAGGGCACCACCTGGTGGTGAAGAGAGAAGAAACACACAAACAACCCACACAATCTGGATTCCTAACAGGTTTAAATATTTGCTTTGTCTTGAATTTAAAAAAGAACAAGGAAAACAAAGAATGACAAATATTTTCAGAATATAACTAAACAATCTTTAAGAGCATATAAGTACCTGGAGACAACCTGCAAACCTGGAGGGAAGCTGCAAACTTGATGCAGAAAGACCGCGGGGCAGGAATCGAACCCAGGACTTTCTTCCTGCAAGGAAATAGTGCTAAAAACTGCACCGCCATGCAGCCCATCAATTAAATCAGCTTGTGTTTAATTAATGTTTATGACGTAAGAGATGTATTTTATGAGCCATTTTACTGACATATGTTATGTCACATTCTATTGCTATATTCTGAACTAACTACCTGTAATTGTAACATAAATAGTTTTAAAATTAGATAATTTTGTAAATAATTGACCCCATTATGTTCTATTTAAAATTTCAGAATTACTATTTATTGTTGGAACAAAAAGGGCATCTTTTTAAAGACAATTCACAGTAAAGTATTTGGTATGTTTAAATATAGAGATATTCTTGTATTCAGAATGTTTTAGCTTGATCAAGTATTAATAATTATATATTTTTTCCCCTTTATTTTATCAGAGTTTAGATGCTCACAGACTATCCAATGTTTAAAGCTCATTAATGGGGGGTGCCTAATGATGGACTAGCTGTCCAATAGTTCTATGGAATGCACTGAGTGACCAATAGGCTTTGGTGTTGAGCTGCTGCTGCTTGCTGATTGGTGGAAGGAGCTGCTGCCTCCTCTCTACAGACGCTTCTCCTTTGGTCAAGGTTGCACTTGCGGCTGCATCAGGACGCGTCCGGAGCGCATTTACGCACCCAGAGCAGCCTGATCAGTAGAAGCTCCGCTCTGTTTCACTCCACTCAGGATCCGCATCTACAGATAATCAGCAATGGACGAGATGGAGGAAGAGTTGAAATGCCCAGTCTGTGGCTCTTTTTACCGGGAGCCCATCATACTGCCTTGCTCCCACAACATTTGCCTGGCTTGTGCGCGGAATATTCTTGTTCAGACCCCCGAAGCTGAGTCCCCACAGAGCAGCCGAGCCTCCGGATCCGGGGTCTCAGATTATGATTACCTGGATTTAGATAAAATGAGTTTGTACAGCGAGGCTGACAGCGGCTACGGTTCCTATGGAGGGTTTGTGAGCGCTCCCACCACCCCCTGCCAAAAATCTCCTAACGGGGTCCGAGTTTTCCCCCCGACTGTCCCCCAGTCTGCTCCGCAGCAGCACCTTCTCCCGCATCCGGCCTCCCTACCCCCGATCCCCCGCAACTCCTGCATCACATGCCCGCAGTGCCACCGCAGCCTGATCCTGGATGACCGGGGTCTCCGAGGGTTCCCCAAGAACCGGGTGCTGGAAGGTGTGGTGGACCGGTACCAGCAGAGCAAAGCGGCCGCCCTCAAATGCCAGCTCTGCGAGAGGAGCCCCAAAGAGGCCACGGTGATGTGCGAACAGTGCGACGTTTTCTACTGCGACCCGTGCCGCATGCGCTGCCACCCGCCCCGCGGTCCCCTGGCCAAGCATCGCCTGGTGCCCCCCGCGCAAGGCCGGATCAGCCGTCGCGCCAGTCCCCGCAAGATCTCCACCTGCACGGAGCACGAACTGGAGAACCTCAGCATGTACTGCGTTCAGTGCAAGATGCCTGTTTGTTATCAGTGCTTGGAGGAGGGGAAACACGGAACACATGAAGTGAAAGCTCTGGGCGCAATGTGGAAACTGCACAAGGTATGTGCGCAGAAATGATCTCAGCAACAAGTCTGAGCAAACAGGTTAGAAATCTGATAGAAAAATCATCAATGATCTGTCTTCTTTATGGAGGGGCCCCCAGGGGCCCTAAGTGAAAGCTATAAACACCAATCATGTTTGTTTGTTTGTTTGTTTTTATTGTGATATGGCTCTTTGACCTGGGTGCTAAGGTCTAGGGGGGGCAGCACAAGCCTGGTTTGGGATTTATTATGCAAATAATGTTCAATATACAAAAAATATACTTTCATGTAGTTCAACTAAGTTTTTGTTACTCAATGTGTGAAATGCTGAAAGTGAAAAATATATATAGTATATATATATATATAGCATATATATGGCAAGTATATATATGTATATGTTAGTATATATATATATATATATATATATATATATATATATATGTATTCAGCTGGAAGTTCTATTTGACAGGATTATTAAACAGGGTTATTGCACAGGGTATTAAGTTGCTATTTATATAGTTATTGGGTATCAAATATAAAAACAGGTTTAAAAATGTGTTTTGGTCTGGAGTATATCATAGTTTAAAAAAAGAAAGAAAATAGATTTTAAAAGCTGTTTTTATTTACATCTTTAGGGGAAAAAAAGGTAAATGAAAGTAATTGTATTCTTCTCAATATTTACCAAGCAAATCTATGGAGAGCAGTGAACAATAATCAGAATGATGATGCATGTATTTTAGTTACTCATGGTGAACAGCTCCAAGTCTCCCTAATCTTCCCCTCCCTGCACAGATTCAAGCCAGGACTAATATCTGAGGCTCTCTAAAACCACCCGGGGTGTGATAAATTTTAGTTTTAATATCAAGGAAAACTCCCCCTAAAAATCAGCAGCTGGAACCATGGAGCTAATCTCATGCATGGAGTTTCCTGATCCTCCACTTTGACGTCCAACAGTTTGCCATCCAGATCACCGAGCATAGTCAGTGTTGGAGGAGAGGATGTGAAGCACAGATGCAGCTCATTGACGTAGATAAAAAGATGTTATTTTATTTTTTTATTGCTTGTTTTCGTCAGTCGTACACCACGTTTCTGCTGTCAGATTTATCTACGCCTCTGCACCAGCCACCCCTCACCTCTGCCTTTCACTTCACCGTGAAGATAGCAATGAAGAGCCGAACACTCAGAAAACACTGCAAACTCCCACCCACACTGACTCAGACTGTAGTGTGTGTTAGTTTACTGGAGAAACCAGAAAAATGGACACAAATCGATGCCTACTTGTTTGAATGCTGCTCTCTTCGCTTATACTCGAATCAGGACTCCTATATCTCCAAATCATGAGCCTCTAACCAGCCTCTATTCCCATCATCTACTCTAGATGGATCTGAGATGGGAGAGTCATTTTAAAGCTAATGGGAAAGTCATGGGAGGTTAAAACATCTTTCTTATGTTGAATTTCATTCTATGAAAAGATGCTGACCCGTGAGCCCTTTGTTTTATTGCTCTAAAATATGGCAGATTATTTTTAGAAACAAATCAATAGTAGCAGGGATATAGGAGCCAATATCCATGCAGGTCGTGCAGTTTTTGGCCTCCATCTGAAGCAGCTGGGTATCTCTGACTGGTCAGCTGAAGCAAGAGCCCACTGAGCTGTAACAGATGGCTCAGAGTCTGATATGGAGAAGGGTCACAAAAAAGCTTTAAGTACTTCCTCACAATCCTGATTAATGTTAAAACTTCTAGTTTAATCTAAGTTTCAATCTAAACCTTGTTTCTTGTTTTGACACATTTAAACTCAGTATGATTAGATATTTTGACCACTTGGGGGCATAATAGAGTCGTTTTATTATTAAAGGGGAAAAATACATGAAAATAAAAAATAAGACATTTATGTGAGGAGAGAGAAGTGGAAGAAAATGTCGCTGAATTAAATTATTCATCTTGCTTTCAACCAGATGAAAGATGCAACACCATGGCAGTGGTCTTCAAAGATAACTTCTATAAACAATCATTCTGCTAAGAAGAGGAACTTATATCTTGAAGTGATCATCTTCTGCAGGCTTTGGAAAACAAATCTCATGTGATGAGGAGAATCAGAATTTAAAAACGCTGCTTACATGCTTTGAGAAATAAAGCGTTTTTTCCAGGTTCTGTTGTGTCGCATGTAGCTGTAGACTGAACCTCTAGAATCTCATGAATGATAATTTTCTTTCTGTGCCACAGTGGATGACTGAATCTGGTCAGATATTTCTATAATGACACGAATAATAATATAAATTGTTGTCTGGTTGGTTATAAAGTTTGAATTAGGCATTCCACATTTAGATGAGTAAAAACAACAGATAATGCGAAATAATTGCATTTTCAGATTTTTCTCCCAATTTTTTTAATTTCAATTCTTTATCCATCCATCCATCATCCATCCATCCATCATCCATCCATCCATCCATCCATCCATCCATCCATCCATCCATCGTTTTTATCATTTTTTCCTTCTTTCTATACTTAAAACCTGACTTCAGTTGAAGTGTTTGCTTTAGATTTTATCTTATATATCTATACCTTAAAATATGTTTAGAATTGACTGTTTACGTTTTGATACATTAAAGGAATGCAGTACACCCAAAACATGATTAGCAACTTCATTTTCTACTCACCCCCATGCTGAACAACACTCCTGGAGTACTTTTTTGATATCTCAAATGCATCTATGGAGATCTGGGAGGCTGTTCTTTTTGTCTGCTGACATTCAAATAATGGAGGTCCATGGCGGTAGCCGAGGCAAAAAGGTCCATAAAAGTCCACAAAAAACGTGTCAATATTCCTCCATACTGCTTTCGTCCAATGTATTCCAAATGTCCTGAGTGGGTAGCGTCCATAATTTACGAAACAAAGTCATTTTAGAATGTTTTAAGAGCATAAACAGTAGTGTATAGGATTTCCTGGCGAAAGCGCTGGCATCGCGAGTTCATGACCTCACGGAAACCGCGGCAGAACCAAACCAGATGAAAGTCGCATTCAGCGTCTGCTCTGCCGATAATGCAAAAGCGTAGAAGAAGAAATGTGCTGTTTACCTGTGCAAAGAAAGAAACAACGAAGAAAAATGTCTGAGGACTTCAGTGTTGAGGAAGAGCATGAGTTCTTTGCCGAGCTGAATAAGCACTTTCATCTGGTTTGGTCTGCAGCGGTTTCCGTAGACTTCATTGAACGCGCTTTTAGGAAATCCTATACACTATACTGTTTATGCTCTAAAAACATTCTAAATGACTTCGTTCGAGTAAATTCTGGATGCTACCCACTCAGGACACTTGGAATACATTGAACGAGCAGTATGGAGAGTAATATTGACACGCTTTTTGTGGACTTTTATGGACCTTTTCTGCCTCGGAAACCATAGACCTCCATTATTATTTGAATGTCAGCAGACAGCAAGAAGCCTCCCAGATCTCCAGATGCATTTGAGATATCAAAAAAGTACTCCAGAGTGTTGTTCAGCATGGGGGTGAGTAGAAAATGAAGGCTAATCATGTGTTTGGGTGTACTATTCCCTTAAGTTTCATGCAATAAATATATAGAATTGTTTTTTTTTTTTATTGTGTGTACCTGAAAAAGAAAACTTTTTATTTTAGGAGCCATGCATATTTTCGATTTACCTCTTAATTCTCTAGCAGATGAAAGCTAATGCTGTTTGATCTTAGAGCTTTTCTTACTGGCCTGCTGCATTTTTAACAGCATCATTGTCAAATGTTGTTTAAGCTTTAGTTTCATTACAAAGAGACTTAATAAATCCATGCCCAGTCAGATTTGTTTATATTATTCTGTAAAATCTTTGCTGGTTTTCTACTGGAATTTTCCTCAAGTTTCTTAGTTCACACCACTGTCCTCTCTTTTATCTTTATTGGGAAAGACTTCAACAGGCTGCCGCCATAGCAACTAAATCCCTCTTGATGCTGTACAGAGTAACAGAGGTCTCTAAGATACTGCGAGCCTAGAGAGGTTCATCCCAGATACTTTACTGTGCTTCTGGTCTCGGTAGCAATAAAACCTCAGGGATTTATCTTCTTACTCTCTTTTAGTTTGCAGTCGATTGATGCCTTATTCTCTAAACTCCATGCAATTCAATCTAAACCAAGTCAATCTCAGAGTAGAGCAATGATTGGAGCATAAGAGCTGCACAGTCTGACTCATTTGGCTCTTACCTGCCTTTAATGGTCAGTATCAGAGGACTTGTAATATATTAACAAGATGTCTGTATTGTTATCATAACCTGGTTAACTTTGCTCAGCTCTTTGTTGGTGCTGTTAGATGCCATGCAGGTCATTAAATGATACCTGGGTCGTGCTATGTCACCTCAGAGATAATCAAAAATGATGGTGAAGTCTGCAGCTGGAGTGGAGATTTTATCGCAGAAACTGAAATACACATTTTTCAGGTCAGCAACAGAGTTCTACTATCAAAACCTCATGCTTTCCTAACGGAAATTTCCTCAATACTGAAACAGTTTTTTTTGCTTTTTTGTAAGGTTTAAATTGATGGATGGATGGATGGATGGATGGATGGATGGATGGATGGATGGATGGATGGATGGGATGGATGGATGGATGATGGATGGATGGATGGAGAAATATAAATATGTTACCCTTTCAGTCCTTTTCCAGGCAAAAACACTCAAAGGTTTTTCCAAACGTTTTAAAAGACCATAGCGACTCTTTCTGCAGTCGAGTTCAAGTGATTTCAAAGCATTTTCCTCTGGTGCATCTCTGGATTCTGCTTTTAATGTCAACATGAGTTTGAGCCTCAGTTATACAGGAAAGGCAGGCCTGACTGAAAAAGACAGGAAGACAGATGCTCTGAAGGCTCTCATCCATGATGCCCCAAAAAGCAAGCTAATGAGGACAGACAGCGCAGGTGCTGGGACGACTATTAAAAAACTCATTACAGTCTGGAGGCTGATGTTGTCAGAGGAAATGAGACAAAAGATCCTCATTTGTTTAGATACAGTCCTTTGTCAATCACATTTATTTTATCCATAGTCTTTATTTGCATACAAATTGATTATTGGTATTTACACAAAGTAAAGCTTAAAATGAAGGGGTTTCTGTGATCGTAGTGCACAAGACTGCACAGCTGAAGAAATGGACATCGGGTTTCCCATGACTTTATTATCTTTTTTATTGTACATACAGGGGGCCACAATAATTATGTGTGCCACTGAAAAAATAACCCATTTTTCAAATGTAATTTCCCTTTGAAAAGTGCTTCTATGTCTTGAAATGTTCATCCTCCAGTTATCAACCTCCAATCTCAGTGCATTTGAGAAAATAATCCAAAACTATGAAGCAGAAGTAATGGACAGATTAAAGACAGAAAAGAAGGCTGCCACCACCGTGTTTCACACTGCAAACAGTGTGGTTAGAAGATCACACTGTAGACCAACATTCAAGTAATTATCTTAAGAATTCAAGGGCAAAAAATGCATTTCTGTTTTCTTAAAACATCTTTAGCTGTCAAAAGGAATGAAATAATTATGTTAACACTTTTTATGCCACTGTCAATTTTGGACGAACATCGACCTTTTGTACCATGACAGAATGGGAATGCAAAAGACGCAAAATTATTTTGTTTTAATCAACAGCAATTGTTGTTTTGAAAATGCTAGAAATACTTTTCGAACTTGTTTTTGGTTATTTCTGCTTAATTATCTGGTGGAGACCTTATTTAACTCATCTAGTCCATTTTAATGTCAATTTCTTCAATACATACAGAACATATTGAGGAATTGAAATTATGTGATTCTCAGTCCCTGTTACAGAAGTACAACTAATAAGTGAAAGGTATAGTGAAGGATTTTCTTGAATTTATGAAAAGACCCGCCCTCTGCACTTAAAAAAAAAATGCTCATGCACAGCCCTGTACCCGCTCCCGAGAGGGAACGCCTATTAAACATTTTTGAGAACGTGCATGAGCACATTTCTCCTCGTGCACCCTCTGTTTAAAAGTTGCTTTTTGCATCGCTTATACAAGTTTACTTTCCAAAAGAGGATTTTGAATTTTTCCACTATGTCAGACTCACCACCAGTAAATGAAAATGGGGACGAGCACACAGGAGGACTCCATAAACATATCAGCATAATGATTGACAGTTAGGAGAACCACCTATTTTGATGACCCATTCAGAAAAAGAACATCCTCCACTATTCCTTTAAGAAGAGAATAACGAGTTTTGATCTAAGACAATGTTTAAAGAATAACAGTATAGAATATTTACTATTATGTGCACACAAAAACAAGATCTTTACCACTTGTCAGACTTCAGTACTTCAGGCCCAATATTCTGCAGCTTTTTGTTGTGTCTCTACTTTAACACAACGGAATCAAATGATGATGTTAAGCCATATGATTCAGGCTGGTTGGAACAGAGAAATGTCTAAAAGTTGCAGAAAACCGATCGAGTTATACACCGCTGATAACTCAACACAGGTAAACTATTAACCAGTGAAAACCTTGTCACAGAAAATTCACAGTTTATTTGATGTTGATGGTTTGGGATAGTCGAGTTGCTAATAACTATTGTTGTAATTGCCTTTTGAAGATGTCCTCCAAAACAATCACTTATTAAAAGAGTGATACCTTAATGTAAATTAACATTAAAGCTAATATTCCTGCTGTTTTCCATCTTTTTTGTAAGATTTTGGGACTTTTCTTTTCCACTCTTCTACATAATGACAAATTAATAGAAGCCCAGAGGCCTGTAATGGTTGCATGGACCAGATCCAAAGTATGTCGCTTCTTATTTGAGATTCCGAGCAGATAAGACTCGTCTGCTCAACTGTTTGAGAATGCAGCGTGATGACACGGAGGAGGGCCGGAGCTCGGAGAGAATGAATTTTCACAGTGGGCGTTTAGCTGGATGATGCTCCATTACTGCCAGTAACATTTACCCCTGAAGCTGCATGTAAGGAGATTAACCGTGCAAATGTTAATGAAAGATGGAGATACAGAGCAGGAAAATGAGGGCAAGGGAGTGACTCCAAAATGCCTGAAGAGAGGAAGCAACACTCTGACTGAGGAAAGAGACGAGATTATTCATTTTCAGTGTGATAACTTTTTCTTTCTTTATCCGCACAGAAAACTCTACTTGCTTCACTGAAAGTATTTTTATTTTGATATATTAGGGATTAATAGGAATGGAAGAATGGAAATGATACACGATTAACAAACAAGATTTATACATATAGTGTTTAAGTCTCTGCTATTAATGCTCCTTCCTCATCTTTTTGTCTACCTTTTTACCTTCTGTCTCTTAATAAATGTGCCTTTTGAGCCAGTTTCTCTTAGATTGTACATACATCACCATAAATGTTATGAATTCAAAAATTATCCGGAAAAAATAATGTTTTGTTCAGTATATACAGTATCACTGAACTATGCAGGATGCATGCCAGGCCCATTAGTGGTGGTGTGAAACATTAAAAAACTGTCAACAGAAATCCCAGACATGTCAGACAGCTTGTGGAAGGTAACTACGGCTACGTGGCAGTAAATAGGCACATGTGGGTTACAGAGAGAAAGAGAATATCATAATCACACAACCTGGATCTAGAAGTATATGCACTGTTGGAACTGGTTCTAAAAATGATCATTTTTGGTCACCCTAAATGCTGGATCTGGGTGAAAGCAACATCCAAAAAACTGAGAGATGCAAAAAAATATGATCTCCTCATTACACAGCTACAATTTTCTGCCTTTATTATCTTATTGCAGTTCAGGTCTTTACAAATCTTATAATGTTATATAACACTTGTGAGTTTTGAAGCAAACATTAGCTTAATTGAGTTGTATTAAAGGATATTTGGGTCAATATACTGTCACGACTCAGAACAGAGGGACCCAGTATTCCAGACAAGACAGACGGTGGGATAACTCAAAAGCGTTAATTTAAAGGAATAGTACACCCAAAACATGATTAGCCTTCATTTTCTACTCACCCCCATGCTGAACAACACTCTGGAGTACTTTTTTTGATATCTCAAATGCATCTGGAGATCTGGGAGGCTTCTTGCTGTCTGCTGACATTCAAATAATGGAGGTCTATGGCCCGAGGCAGAAAGGTCCATAAAAGTCCACAAAAACGCGTGTCAATATTCCTCCATACTGCTCGTCCCAATGTATTCCAACAGTAGTCCTGAGTGGGTAGCGTCCATAATTTTACTCGAAACGAAGTCATTTAGAATGTTTTAGAGCATAAACAGTAGTGTATAGGATTTCCTGAAAGCGTGTTCACGACGCTGCTTCACCGGAAGCGGCAGACCAAACCAGATGAAAGTGCGCATTCAGCTTCGGCAAAGAACTCATGCTCTTCCTCAACACTGAAGTCCTCAGACATTTTTCTTTTCGTTGTTTCTTTCTTTGCACAGGTAAACAGCACATTTCACTACGCTTTGCATTATTGGAAGAGCAGATGCTGAATGCGCACTTTCATCTGGTTTGGTCTGCGGCTTCCGTGGCGTTCAGAACGCCAAGCAAATCCTATACACTTACTCTTTTATGCTCTAAAACATTCTAAATGACTTCTTAATTCGAAAATTCTGATGCTACCCTCAGAACACTTGGAATACATTGACGGCGAGCAGTATGGAGGAATATTGGACACGACTTTTTTTGTGGACTTTTATGGATCTTTCTGCCTGCGCCATAGACCTCCATTATTTGAATGTCGCTGACAAAAAGAAGCCTAGCGAATCTCAGATCAGAGTGAATTTGAGATATCAAAAGTACTCCAGAGTGTTGTTCAGCATGAAGGTGATAGAAAAATGGAAACTAATCGCATGTTTGACAACATCTATTTCTTTAAAAATAGCAGTTTCTACGGCGTCTAAGGCAGGAGCACTCTACGGAGAGAAACACAGGTTAGTGACCACAATAATCTAATGGATGATGATTATGAACATGCAAGTCACTAATCTGGTTTAATAGTTCAGTCCATGCCCAGAGATCAAGGATGATTCCAGCTGTTTAGTTGGAACAAAGAGTTCCAGACGCTGAAGCCTAGAAGGCTGCAGAACTGTTAGATCAGATCCAAGCAGACGAGGGTAGACAGGATAATCCACAGGGTGAAGTCAAGAGGCAGATCCAGGTTCAGTCCACAGTAGAAATTAGCAGATGTCCGAAGACAGGTAAGGCAAACTGATCAGACGGGGGCAGGCAGGCTCGAAGGGGCGAATACAGAAACAAATCAGGATCAGGCAATCAGAAAACTATTAGAATGCTAGAAAACTCTCACACCAAAGGTTGAAGAGTAATCTGGCACTGATGGCTGGGACCAAGCAGTTTGGATAGAGGCAGGAGCAGGTGGATCAGAGGAGCAGTAATGAGAAACCAGGCAAGGTTAGAGAATTAAGCCAACCATCAGCAGCAAAATCATGACATATTAACCACTTGGAGCGCATCAGTGCTGCATGTGGGCTGCCCTCCTAAAAAAAACTCACCTATACAATGAGAGAATTTAATCTAGAGATAAATATTTACTTGTCTTTACAACCCATGACTTCTCATTCTGCTGATCCAAAGTTGTCTGCTACTGTATCAGATTCCAAAACACGGAGGGAGAATATTTTTAATTTTGCCTCAGTGCGGTTTTTCCAGGTGCTTTTAGAGGGCAGTAAACTCGGAGTTTGCTGATGTATTCAGAATCAGAATTACTTTATTAATCCCTTGCAGGAAATTCCAACTAAACAAAATGTTGTTGTGTAATTAATTCATTAACTAAGGACTGTGTAAATAATGCAAAATGTTTCAAAATTGACAAGTGTAACAGTTATGGGCTAGGCAGCTAACTGCGATATCAGAAAAACAGTTCGTTAAGGAGCCTGAGGTGTGAATGAAAACACAAGGAAACTGTTTTAGTTTTTGTGCAAGTGTGTTATTGTTTTTCCTTGTAAACAGGGAAACAAATAAGGGGCAGGAAAAAAAACAACAACAAACAAACAAACCAATTACAAATACACAAAAAAATCAATTCAAGAGTCCTAGGGGTCTTGTCCTTTTTTAGCTCGCCATCAGTTGTTCAGGATCTGAGGATCTGATCCATCATATATAAAAAAACCCGACCTAAAAGGCCAGAAAACCCATTAAGTGTTTTAACAAACAAATGCAACAAATAAAGTCAATACAACTATCAAATATCCAATAATTAAACATCTCAATCAGGTTAAATTAACCATAATTTAAATAAACAAAAAGAATAATCATTTCAAACTAATCAATTAAGGTTAAACTTGAAAAGTTGAAATCAAAGTTAACTTTCAAAATATCAAATAAAATAACTCAAATTCTCATACTCAGTGTGAGAGAAATTAAATAAATATACTGCGCAATATCAATTTAAATGTAGCTACATGATCCTATTTTTAACACATTTCATTTCACAAAGTGCCCAAACACACACCCATACCAGCAGTTTAGTTACCTTAAAGCAGGGAGTGGGGCACACCCAACAGCGATCAGCTGTGACAGCCCAGGCACAACAGCAACTGTTCTAACAAAACAATGCTCCAATGAGCAATCAAGCAGCAATTGCATACCAATCTGATACTGCTATGCTAGGAACAAACTCACCAAGAGAGCAAATCAGTAGTTTCAGAGATTTGGATTATTTCCAGGGTGAAATGTTCAGCAGGATGCCAACAGCCAGCCACAATCACAGTGGAACAGGTGATGTAGTTTAACCTGGCTGGAGGCGGGGCTTTAAATAAGTTGAGGAGTTTGGGCAAAACAGGAAGTGGGCCCGCAAAAATAAAAGTCTTGATTGACTAATTGCGGGTTACAGGTTCCCCCCCTAAACTCATGTGCGTCCTTGCACATGCAAGCGGCTGGTGACACATCACACTGTCACATGATGCCGAGGTCATGGAAGTCTCATCCAGTTCCAAAGCGGAGTTTGCTGATGTATTCAGAATCAGAATTACTTTATTAATCCCTTGTAGGAAATTCCAACTAAACAAACTGTTGTTGTGTAATTAATTCATTAACTAATGAATGTGTAAATAATGCAAAATGTTGCAAAATTGACTAGTCTAGATATTTTTTGCTATTTGTTCTTCCATCTTGTGATGGTTAGAATCAGTGATTGCCTTTTGAATATTGAATAATGAAATTATATTTTAAATGAACCATTGCCTTGGTCTAAGGTGGGTTTTCAATCCCTGTACATTGCTGCACTCATCGCTGTTTGTAACCTGTGTAGTCTGTCAGTTTCTGCTGAAAAGAATCCATCCCCATACCTTAATGCTGCCAATACCGTGCTTCACTGTGTGCCTGGTGATTAGAGTGCTCTGGTTTTCTACAAGCATGATGCCTTCCATCCTTACCAACAGTGTGTAATAAATTTGATACAAAAAAGAAAGGATTTTTTTATGAAGATATGGGTTGTTGTGTGTAGAATTTTGCAGAGAAAGATTGATATGAACCCATTTGGTATAAGGGTTTAGAGTAAATGAAGGGCTGTGGATATTTTTTAGATGCACATTAGTGTTTTTTATCTGCAAGTTTTCTTCTGTTTACTTTAGTTTTTTGCTAATTTTACATCTGAATGTCACTAATGTGGAACTATAGATGTATTCTATTCTGTTCTGTTCTATTCTATTCTAGTAGTCAGTGCTTTACAGTCTGGTGACTCTTAAATGATACCTGATGAGAGCCTTACTCATCCTTGCTTGTATTGTTAGTCACCCCTGCCCCGGATCCATTAGTGCTACATATATAAAGTCTGTTGGTTTAAACAGTCCTTCGTTGTTTTAATTGTTGCAAGAGTTTCATAGTTGTTTCTGTAAATTGTTAAACCTCCTTGTACATTATTGATGACAACAGATTTCCTAAATGAATTATGCATCAGACACTTACTGTAGGTGCTGCTTGTGGGAAGATTTATCTCATGTGGGATCTTGTTAAACGTGGAAGCGTACTCTGGTTGAGTCAAAACTCTTTCAACATGAATAAATGCTTCATTTTCAACAGCGGGAAAAAGCTTCCAAAGGGAGAGAATAGAACCAAGATGTTTTTAATCTGCACTCTCTAAGGACTGAATCAACCCATGTAAATAACCGCATTCCTTCATGTAGTCTCTGGCTGCAGAATCTACTAGAATCTGCACAATTTCCCTGATTTAGCAGCTTTTTACACAAAAGGGTAGGGCTTGCTTTTTATGTGTTTGCAGCTACCGTTTTACTAAAGTGAATCAAGAAAAACTATTTGACCCTGAAGCGTAAAAAAGAGCAGTGCACTTTTGTTGAAACTAGGTTATAGACTTTTTTCGAATGCGTCTTTTTAATTAAAAAGGTGTGTCTACCTCCCTCTTTCCTTGAACTTCCCTTTTCACTATGAAAATTTCATCCCAAACTGCCTCAGCCACCCATCTGATATTACAACCTTTCCTATGATGTATTGGCACAGTTGCTGATATAAAATGTACAAAATCCCCTGAAGCTGCAGAGGAATTATTCATATCATGCAGGTGTCCCCTCTCTCTTAATCACACAGATGATTGGTGTCCCCTAAATAGCAGGGACAACCTTAGCTGATACTAGAAATCTCAGCAAACCCTTCCATAAACATTCAAAGCAGCCATTGTCCGCTGTCCCAGCCTGGTAAAGGATGAAGCTTTCTCTCTGACTGTCCCAGATCAAAAAGCAGTTTAACCCTGAAGCTAGCTTGATGTCGCTTTGCATTAATGCAAGTGATAAGTCATTCAGCCGAAGCTTAAAATAAATTTAAATATTCTCTCAGAGGAACCGGCAGCAGCCAGACATAAAATCACAAGAGCATGATTGATGTCATAACATTTAAATATATTACCCCAGAAACAGATGAAAATGGAAATGCAAATGTGTTGATATGTGAATATGTTGTACGCCAAGCTTTTTAGTGACACATCTCATCCGTCATCATATGAGTCATTTTCCCTGTACAAAATACAAAAAGAAACTTTAATGTATTTTATTGGAATTTTATGTGATGCACCAACAGAAAGTACTTTATAATTGGGAAATGGAAAGAAATAGACTTAATACTTTGTAGAACTGCAGTTTTGCTTCTTTTCCAGCCACTTATTTTTGGAGTATATCTCTACCAGTTTGGTATATCTACAGACAAATGAGTTTGCCAATTTTAAGTAAACTTGTTCAGACTGGATGGACTTATGCTCCCCCGCTCTTGTTCTATAAGGTTTGTTAGCTGGTTGCCACTCCGCTAAGGCAAATATTTAAAATAGCTGTTCAGAATGAAAACAACAACCTCTGCATGGCCTTTGCTTTTTAAGTTAGCACCAAGGCTTCAAAGCTTGACCAATGTTCACCTTCATTTTGCACCTTTTTTTGTTTCTTATCTTTTTGCAACATAGAAATGCAACATAGAGGAAGCCTGTCTTCCCATACGTGTCATGATGTTACAAAGTTCAGACCCAAATGCAGAAAACCGAACGGAGAGGGCAGGGAAAAGGTTTAACGGGTTTTATTGAAGAGGATAAACAGAGGGAGAAGTGTTGCTCTGAACACTGCTCAACCGGAACTGTAAAGTGAGGGGAAGACACAGCGGTTAGTTCAGGCTCAGTGGGGAATTTGACTCGTGAACTTGGAGAAGAGGATTTGGTTGCTGACTTAAATTTCCAGGGAAGTTGCTGAATCCTTGACTCCTGTCTTTGTGTCGTGGTTCCAGTGTTTGTCTGATTCGGTGGAGGGCGGAACAGGGTTTACCCAGAACGCAGTTGTTGGTGAACGGAGAAACTGACTGCCGCTCAGATTTCCTGCGGTACTTGAATGGGTCGTAGTGGAGAATAATCCCTTTCTCAGTAAGAAGCTCAAACGATCTCTTGGGGAAGTTGGATCCAAACCTCCTGTTTGAACCACAGCTCAGTTTGAAGCTCAGTTGATCCTTCCAGGGAGAGAAGGTCCGAAAAATCCAGTTTGCAGGATGACTTCCTGCCGAGAAAGCAAAGACAATTAAAACAAAGTTAAACTCAGGTTGACTCAGCAAAACTCAGCTTGGCTATAGTACCCTAAACTGGCAAACACTCTGGCGTTGAGGTAGTGGCAGTCAGCAGCTTAAGAGCAATTTGTTTAACGAGGAAACCATCAGCAGGTGTGTGAGGAGGCGGGACCAGAACCAGGCGCCTCCTGGTGGATGAAGGGAGACAAACCCAGAAACACAAACACAAAAAACAGGAGTCCTGACAATAAGTCTCTCTTCCCATATGTTGCCATGCAGGCCTTGGCACTGCGGTCGTTGTAGAGCAGGAGGAACCTGTGAGCTGTGCAGGAATGAAAGAGTCTCCACTTTCCTCTGACCTGCTTTTTAAGGATTGAGCTCTGCAGGCTCTCTAACAGACACTGTGATAAAATTGCCTCCAGATAATCAAATGCTTTTCATTTCATCTGCTCACTTGCTGAACGCAGGCAGACTATTAACTGGGTAAAGCAAGAACTCACTTAATGTGTCTCAATGTATCACAGAAGGAAAGTTAAAGGATGGAGGAATAATGCAACTTTTCGTTAGGTCAGGGAGAAGGTCAGGAGTGAGAAACCTGCCTGTTCTGTGACAAAACCAACAGAGTGTGAACTAAAGCTGTGGACAGATTGAGTGTGATCGGCAAGATGTGGCGGTGATGGAAGCTGCTGATAGATTCAGGCTGACAGGAGCTTTTCTTAAGACACAAGGAGAAAAAAGGATTTTTTTCTGTTTAAACAGAAGTTACAGTTTATGTATTTTAATGTACACTCACCGG
>JAGKQL010000009.1:3618943-3735466 GCA_018398635.1 Cyprinodon brontotheroides | reverse complement strand
CGAAAACAATATTTTCAGAGTAAATCTTCTTGAACTGGAAACAAAACACAAATTTCCTTTCCTGCAGAAAAGTTGTTGCTTTTATAATTAGTCTGGTGGTTGTTTAGGCTGTAGTAGACTGAGTAGAGAGAGGCTGAACCTGAATATCCATTGGTCTGATCTGGTGACATGATCAGCATGTCCTCTGAGATGTGGATGCAATGTTCCTGATCCAAAGCCATCTCGTGAAGCTCCTCGTAGTCTTTGGGGTCATCTACCAGCATCTCAATCTCTGTAGAAGAAGAACAGAATCGCTTAAAAGAATATGCTAAGATCCCCGCACCGCAAAAGTCCCCGGTGGATTTATTTTATACCTCGTCATGATCTTGGCGCTGATGGTATGGTTTTTTCCTTTGCTCCTTGCTCAGCCGGCTCCATCTTCAAGGCTCTGCGCGCTGATTATCGCCGCATCATTTCCTAAATTCCTCCTTCTACTGTTTAGGAGTGTGCGGTTTGCCTCCCATCAGCGGGGTAGGTGTTATTCACGTAAGTTTTTTGTGGCATCGTTCCCTAGCAATCGCTGTAGTCTGTCTGTTTTCCTGATTTTGACCAGTTTCTGCCCTGAGGGGATCTTGGAGTGTTTCTCCTCTGCCCCTGCTCAGCTCTCGCTGTTCTGATCTGGATCTTGGATTCTACCGGGCTTCTTTAACTGGAACTGTCTCCTGACTTCGACCTTGGATTTTCCTTCTGGACTCTGTTGCTGCTTGGCGTCTGTTGCAGGCGTCTGCTGCGCGCGCTCTAGGAACTCTGGGGCGTCGCCCGCCGCTACTGTGGTCAAACCTCCCTCCTGGATTCCTCCACGTTTTCCACGAGAACTAACTGACCTGTGAATCAGGTCCGCGACTTTGCTCCAAAGTAAGTATTTTGCTCCCTGGAGCCAAGTCACTGACCTGTATTCTCCCATCCCTGCAGAGATCCATGCCGCAGCAGACGAGCAAGCACACCCTGAAGGACCATCAGCATCAAATTGAACTTTCCCACTGCCTGTCTGGCCCCGCGAATCCTGGGTCCAACATTCTGAGACTGATTACGCACAGCCTTAAACTTTATACTGCACCCCACACCAAAGAAAAGCAAAGTTCAGAATGACCTAAAAAGCCAGAAAGACCATCATAAGAAAATGAAAAGTATATTCATAAATAAGTGAATAGAGTTAAATGTTGAATATGACCCAATTATCAGTCAGTCATTACTGGTCCCATTAGTAAAACTGGGTGCATATTAACAACACTTTTCATTGCTGTTTTTTTAAACGCTGGTTGGTTTTTGCGTGACAGTGATGGCGATGCAGCCCAGGGTTCAACCATAGCAGCGGAGAAAAAACAGCAGTGTGATGACTTTTTCTGAAGGTGTTAAATCAGAAGAAAAATCTATTTATAATCATTGGATATGGGAAACTGACATCAGCCCAAATGTTCCTTTTGGTGCCTCCCCAGCTGCAAGTAAAACAGCATAAATTAAAAAAAAACATTCAGTGAAACCTCTTTCTTCAGCTGACATCACAACATTTCTATTGGTTTGTTTCCTGTCTAGCCATATTTACAGCTTCACGCAGACATTTTTGATTTATGCTCAGTATTGAAGCGTGGTCTGCGCTATGCCCTGTGGGTCTAGGCGGTGAGGAAGCGGGGGCGAGTTTGGCCGACCACGGAGGAACATGACGGGTAAAAATAGCGGGGATCCAGGTGGAAAAAGGGTCCCAGTGTCCTCGCGCACGTCGCTGTATTAGCTTGTCCAACTTCACGAGTCGTTTTCCGCAATTCGGTCATAAAAACAAAACAAGCCGTCCTCCTGTATGCGGAACGGAAGCGTATTGCATTCACCAAAGAAAAAAATAATAATTACCAGATCAGTATCTCATAATTACGAGATCTTTTCTCAGAATTACGAGAAAAGATCTCGTAATTATGAGATACCCACTCACTGTTCACCTTTCATGTAGTGGAGATCAGCAATGACTGTCCTTCCTGATCTCTTAAATATCACATTTTATCTCATAAGTATTACATCTTATCTCGTAATTATGAGATTAGATCTCAAATGATTGATATCAGGACATTACATTATTATTACTAAGATCTTGTAATTACGAGATACTGATCTTGTAATTATGAGATAAGCTGTTTGATTTTTTTTTTCTTTGGTGAATGCAATACGCTTCCGTAATGCGGCACTGTCTGCGATCAGCTACAATTTGGGAGAGTTGCAGCGGAGCGTCTGTGGAGGGGGCTGGGAGCTAATTTCGAAGTATAAATCAGCCTTAAGTCTGTCATCAAGACCATAAATTAACAGCTGTGTCATCAGGAAACGGCAATGAAAGGTTTAACTTTGGTCTGTTTAGCTGTTAATGAGCTTCTGATGGTGTTTTAAGGAAGAAGAACCACAGAATAAGTAGAGCTGGACCTAAAATCTAAACTCACTAACTGTACTCCGATATGAGGAACGCTGACAATGACCGATTCATAAACTTTTTATGAGAGCAATAAATGATTCTCCTTTTCACTCGGTATGATTTGTTTTTATGTATCCTGTATAACAAGTAATCCTTACTTGATCCACAGTCTTACCTTCATCATCCAGGATGCGCTCTTTGCCGCTGCTTTCAATGCCAGAGGTGTGGGAGCTTCCATGGCTGGTGGTTGATGAGCTGCAGGTCCGTAGGGGTCTGTGAGGAGCCTGGCCGGGGGCCCTGAAGCTATCTGTTTCAATGCCGGATGTGTGTGAGCTTCCGTGGCTGGTTGTGGAGTGGCGTGACAGACGATTGTGGTGGGACATGCTGCCCGCACTGCTGCCGCTGGCTCTGGATCGCTTGTCCAGCTGCTCCATGTCCAGCTCCAAAGCATCGCTGATGTACGACTCCCGGTACTGCTTCTTCTCTGAACAAGGATCAACGCAGACATTTTTAAGATATTTCTCAAGGATAAGAAAAGAGGAATCAAACTGATCAAAATAATTGGTAGTGCATAACCTTCATGCATAACAGGACCAAAGATGCAGTGCTTTGTAAATATGTTTGCTACCATTTAAATTTTCAAACTTTCTAACAGTACTATTACTATAATTTCAGCCACTTAAATAGATGGATAAATTCCATGCTTTATATAGAAGTATTACATTATTATTACTATTTTAAAGTCTGTGTATCTTAAAAATGTTTCTGATAACATTAGATTAAAAAATGTGAGGTTCGTTTAACAATGTTCAGGCTCCAGAGATGTTTATTTCTGGCACTCAGTAACTGATTGGGCTCCTTTTGCATCAGTTGATGCATCAGTGCGTCATGGAGGTGATCAGCCTGAGGTTCTGCTGAGGCCTTAATCAATCCGACTCCAAGTCATCTGCATTGGACATTCAGGTGTTTCTCTCCCCTTGACTCCATAGATTCAGTCAGTCATTTTGCTGGCCATTTAAACGCAGCAGCACGCAGGTCACTGAACCAGCTTCTGACGTTTTTGGAAAACTGACCAGCTCATAATAAATGAAATCAGCATCTCCAGGAAACCTGAAGCTTGAAGAGCTTTAATCTTTACTGTTTTCTTTAGCAATTTTACTTTACTGGAAAATACCTGCAGGTGTTGCAAAACTGTTGCACTCTTCCTCCAGACTTTGGGGACCTAATTTTCCAAAGTAAATCCTAATCTAAGATAACTTTAGACCATTAGGCAACATTTTAGCTCATGAGTGACTCAGTCCACTCCATTCTTGAACCATTATTACTCCACAATCCTAAAAGGCTGCTTTTATCTCTGTTGCTTCTCTGACCAAACATTTTCCCTCCACTTAATTTTCCCTAAACATGCTTGGACGCCGCCCCTTTGCCCACCCAGCATGGTTTCCCCTCCTTATGGATGCTATCATCTGGCAACTCAACATTCTTCTCCATAACTGTGAGGCCTACTGAGCCACACAGAGAACTCATTTAGGGGCTTATAAAACATTTGCAGGTGTTTTTAGTTAATTAGCAAATCACTTTTTAAAATAGGTTGCAAAAAACTGTTTGTTTATTTGTGATATTCAGATATTTTTTTTTAGATATACCTGCATATTTCACCCTATTTTGTATATTATAAATCAAATCCAAACTTTTATTTTTTTTCAATTAATTGATTAATAACTGGATAACCAAAGGTTACCTGAGTGAAGCTGGCCCCCCCACCTTCTTCAAATCAGACAAAATGGGTGTCAATTAACTCAGCTCTGTTTGTGCAGCAAACATTGTCGTTTGTGCTGCTTTGGATTTGAAGATATTAATAAAAATGTAAAGGTCAAAAGGTCAACCAGCCCCGCTTCCTTATTCAAATTAGACAAAATTGGTGTCAAACGTTTGTGCAGCAAAAATTTTCGCTTTGTGGCGCTATCATTTTAAAGATATAAAGAGGTGTTTCTAGAGATTCATCAAAGTTCAACCAGCCCCTTACCTTCTTCAAATCAGGCCTAAATAGTGTAAATTAACTCCGGCCCGTTTGTGCTGGCTTTTCGGGTGGGGGGCTAAGGACCTTGATGACCTATGACAAACATCTCTTTATATCTTTTATATAGCTGGGTAAAAATCAGTACGTAGCACAAACGTTTTGACACCAATTTTGTTTTGATTTGAAGGTAGGAAGGGGGGCAACTTCACTCAGGTCCAAAGGTTTATTTAAAGAAGACTTTTTACAAAATCAAACCAGGTGAAAATAAAACTTTTTTTTTTAACATTTAGGTATAATTACTGCTCTAAGTGGGTCGCTCTGTCAGCTTAAGGCCTGTTTTACAATCGCTATACTCCACTTAACGATTAATCGATTACTAAATTAGTTGACAATTATTTCAACCATTGATTAATCCGATGAATTGTTTCAGCCCTATTGTGAATGCTTCTGCTTAGCACTGTATTCCAAATGAACAACAAGGGAGTGAAATGACCTTCGTTTTCCTCCAGCCGGCGGACTTGCTTGAGAACCGGCTGCAGGTTCATGTAGAGCCGGTGGCTGTTGCTGAGCAGCTGCAGGAGGTGGCGAGAGCGCGTGGGACAGCCTGTGTAGTAGATTAGTTTACGAGCGGAGGGCAGACCGTCGGGAAGGATTTCAAACTTCTTTCCCTGAAAGCATACAAAAGAAAGGGGGGTGGGGGGGGGAGAGAAAAAATGGGTAAATAAGCAGAAAATGACGGTGGAATGCAGGAGTGAGTTTATGGATCTGTTCTGTATTTTCCTCATGCAGAAGCTGCATTTTTCTACATTTTTGATGGTTTTCCAAGGAGAGGACTTGTTGGCAGGTTACATGGAAAATAAGTTTTTGCTTTCTCCCGTGCTTTTTAGCTTTTACTGCGCCAAAGAACATCTGTATGTGGGACTGTTCTCTGTTTGCACCTCTAAACTTCTCACTCGGGGTTTGCATTTTTACAGGCGAAGGTTAAAAACCTGATTGCCGACCACCGAGCTAAGCTAAGCTTTTCTTATCCTCGCCTTTTTTTTAAAGGATGCAGCTAAATTTCAAGCACACCACAAGCATCCAGTTTTGTATTTTAAGAAAATAATTTTTACATCCCCAGCTTGTTAACACTCCACATAGAAACGTATCAGCATTGAACCTGTGGCTATTCCAGAAGCTAATTGTGAGCCTGCTTCATCTGTAACAGAACCAGTTCCTATGTGCTTCTTACTGAAACATCCAGCTGTGTCTGCAGTACCGCTGGCAGCGAAACACACTCAGCATCACATTACCATGCTTTACAGCTGGAAGAGTGTGTGGAAGCTTCACCTTAACTACTGCAAACACGCCTCCTTTCAATGTAGCCAAAAAGTTCCTGGGCTGAATCTGATCAGACGATGGATTAAATTAAGATTCCTGATTGGCCTCCCTAAGGTTTTGACTTTAATCCTATGGAGAAGTCGTGCACCAACCTTAAAAAAACAGATCCATGGCTGGCGGCCAGCAACTTTAACCAAACTATAGAAAGAAAATGGCTTTAAATTTGACACAGGACATTTAAAGATAGACATGTAAAACCCAGTGGGGCCTTTGAAACTTTCCCGCCATGCATGGTGGTGGTAGTAGCATGCTAAGTAAGCATAAAATAAAGAAATGATTATCCTGTTTTAGTTCAAATCGACAGCTAGATAGTTAAAAATAAAAAGGCAGTGATCCCAAACACAGCAGAACTGGTGTTGGGACGGATTTGGCAAAACGACTTCGAACATCCGCCATGTTAGAAACAGAGCTATAAATTAGACGTATGTGAGGAGACGTTGGTCAACAGGTGAGATGTACGATTTTATTTGAGACTTTTTGTAACCCTTGGCTTTCGGCACAACCAGAGGCTTTTTGTTTCTGTTACTCTATTTTCATTTTTTTATTGATTTAAATGTTTTTAACCGTCTGTTTTGTACTTTCCTTGTTTTAGCTTCTAAACATGCAGGCAATTAAAAGTGTGTCATTAATTAATCCACAAACTAATTTACACTGCACTTAGAAATGTTTTTAATAATAAAACACATCCACTGTTAACACGCACACACATAAAATTATTAAATAAACAAAAGACTAAAGCCCAAAATGAATATATTGTCTTTCTTTTCAACCAGCTAACCTACGTAAATCTGTAATATCCAGAGTTTGTCATCCAAACAAAATAACCTCAGGTTAATATGAGAGATTTACCTTTACAAAATACAACCTAAAGCCCAACTTCACCAAAATGATAATATTTATCAAAGCTTTAATAAAGGGTGTGTGTGTGTATAGGGATGCAGAGTGGGGGACAGTGGTTGGCGCTGTTGCCTTGCAGGTTCCGGGTTCGATTCAGGGTCATGTTCTCCCTGTGCATGTGTGGGTTCTCTCTGGGTACTCTGACTGTTAGGTTCATTGACTTCTCTACATTCTCCACATTAGGTGTGAGTGTGAATGGTTGTTAGCCTCTGTGTTGCCCTGCGATGGCCACCTGTCCAGGGTTTTACCCCATCTCTCGCCCACTGACAGCTGGACCAGCTGACCAGCACCCCATGCCATCCCAGCAGGGATAAGCGAAAGGAATGAATGAATAAATTAGGGGGTGGAACGGTTCACAAAATTCACGGTTCGGTTCAGTTCACGGCTTACGTGGGTCACGGTTTTCAGTTCAGGTTCAGGTATATGTAATTGTTACACCGAAATCCCATGTAAAAGGAATGAAATTAATGAAAAAATAACAAAAAATTAATGAATTGTAATTATTTAGGCATGAGTTTTTTTGAAACCATAACCTGACAACAGCCAGATGCATGTCTCGGCTCCGACCAGCTCCAGCTCACATACATCTGGGAACCCGCCGTTCATTGAAAGTGATTTCCCCAACCGAATTTATGGTCTGTCCAATCAGGACGCTTGGGTGGGTGTGTCCTGGAGTGGAGCGCGGCGACCGTGAGATTCCAACAACAATGGCGGCTCGCATTGAGGAAGCAAGCGTTAACATTGATGCTGCTATTTCTTCTGTGTTGTCCAATCTATCTGATATTGTTTCATTAAAGAACATCAGAGAAGCGGCTTTGAAGGCTTTTGTTGGTGGAAACGATGTTTTCCCCTTCTCCCGACCGGATTTGGCAAGAGCTTGATCTACCAATGGCTCCTCCTCTCACAGCGTCCACGGGTTAGCTTCGATGTGAGTGGTTGAAATAGCACGTCAATAAAGATGACAGACAAGTGGCTTATCCAATCATATGCAAGGAGTTTTGATAAGGCCCAGCCTTCAGTAAAGGCAATTCCTATGGCGGGTTCCCAGATGTATGTGAGTGGAGCTAAGGCGGGAGGCGAGACATGCATCTGGCTGTTATCAGGTTAAGGAAACCATGGATCATTTCCGTATGTTTTGCTGCTTTGAATTTAATCATCTGGCGCATGCTCTCTACCATCTCCAAGGGACTCAGAGGGGAGCGGGACGGGAGCCACAGTGGAGGCTGCAGGCTTTGCTTTGAGCAGCGGTCTGGAGCGCAGCGGGCGGAGCGCTGACCCAGGAGTATGTGGGATTTCGGGGTTAGCATGACATGTTGGTCATGTTGCTGTTAGCATAAACAAGCGTGTTGCACAATGCTTTCACACTGTTGCACTTTTATCCACAGCTTTCTTTCCGCCGTCATCGTAGGTCACTCTAAATGCAAAGTGGTCCCATACAGCAGACCTATAAAGAGCTGCTGCTGGCGCGTCTTCAACTCCTGTTCTTTCCCCCACTCGCCATACCCACACAATTCTCCACAACAACTGATTTTTCTGCTACACCCGGCTACGCTGCTTCGCTTCTTCTTCTTCTTGTTTACTACTGGTGGTTGGCTTTGGTCACAGTACCGCCACCTTCTGCTCTGGAGTGTAAGCGCTTAGCCTATGAGAAGAAGGAGCAGCGCATGAACGAATCGAAACACCGCAGCGAACCGAACGAGAGACAGTCGAACCCGAGCGGTTGGGGCCGGTTTTCATAAAACCGTTCCATCCCTAATATAAACACCATATATATGATCCAGTTATGAACTAGTTTGTCTCTGCATGAATGAACAGATCAGTGGTGATTAAGACATGAAGACAAGTCTGCCAGATATCCAAGCCTCATTACAAGGTTAAACCCAACCCTGTTAATTATCAGGTTAAGACTTTGTGCTTGTTTTCAGAGGAAAGTAACTGAACTCATAAGATGCTGTCAGGGAAATAAACCAGAAACCTTCCTGCAAGGTTTGACACCAAAGTTCATTTTAAAACCCAAAGACTGGAATCCAGAATCCTTCCCTCAAACCATCACAACATCTGGTCTTCATTGAACTCCCTGTCCCTCTCCTCCCAGCCCCACCCGCTGACGGCGGTAGCTGCTGGATGACATAACTGGTGGGTGGGGTGAAGCTGAGAGCTTGCTATTCTGGAGAAGGATGGGACGGGGTGGCTAGAAACCATTTGGGTCCACGGTGAAACCACAGCCACGCCACTGCCTACTTTCACGCCGCTCCAGACAGGCGACCAGGAGAAACCATCAAAACAACAAAATACGGAGGAAAACAGGATGGCTGTATTTAGAACATCACAAAAGCAAAAACACCTCAAAGACAGTCATGGATCCATTAAAAAAACAAGAAAAAAAACGATACCTTGCAGGCTTTTCATTTCCCCACATTTGAAATTAAACAGCATCTTTTTGCAGCAGTGTGAATAAACGGTGTGAACCTCTGTGGATGGTGATTAACAGCGAGCTGGCAGGAGCGCTGAGGTCCTCAGAGGGAAACAGATATACACTGAGCTTCTCTGGCTCTCTTTGATAACACTAAACCTATGCTGCTCTCAGCTAAACGACGAGCTGACTCAGAGCAGAGATGAGGAGATTTAAGTAAAGGCATAGGGAAAATAAAAAAAAATCAATGAGGCAAGAGGCAGAAACTGTTGATCATAGAATATGCATGCAGTATACGGAGCTCTGGGTGTGTCTGCGTGTGTGCGAGGAAAGTCTTTGAAAGATCCCTGATTAGTTCCAGAGGACTTGCAGACTAGGATAAAGCAAAAGTTTTGGAGGAAACAAAGTCTTGCGTAAAATTTTTCCCAACCCTTAGCAAGAGCTTTGCTTCAAAATCGGATTGCAATGAGCTCAGCGGATGCAGTTTTTTTTTTAAATCAGTGCTGGGGTTACTTTAAGAAGAAAACCTAAATCTGTGAATTTGTCCCTTAACTTCCTGCTGCTATCCCTCATTCCACTCACCACAAAAACCAGTTTGCCCACATTGGTCCAGGGAAAGTCGTATAGCAGCTGCCTCACAGAGCCGACGTTCTGCAGTGAAGAAGGAAGAAGAGTTGTGAGGATTAAATCCAACAGAGAAATAAGGACAACATTGCTGCAACTAGAGGAGGTCCAACTTTGTGGAACAAGCTCCTGTTAAATATGCTGCCTCTGTTCCAGTTTAAATTCCTCACCACTGCAAACTTCATTGTACTTCAACCATTTTTTGTGTTAGACAAAGCACACCAGAGATGATGAGAAGTGGAAAGAAAAAATTAAGAAGCTTTTATTGTTTTGTTTTACCAGATAAAATGTAAAAAGTGTGGCTTGCATTTTTTATTCAGGCATCTCTGTTAAAGAACAGGGATAGGCGCCTCCAGTCTTTAAGAGACGTTTAGATATGTCCCTCCTCCATACACCTGAATCAAATAATTCAATGACTTCCAGGACCCTGGAGAACCTGCATCCTGGGGATTTAATAATTCAGCTGCTTGATTTCGCTGTTCTGGACCTGACAGGGTTCCCACAGCATAAGGCAAGTTAAATTCAAGACTTTTTAAGACTTTTTAATGCCGCTTGAAATAAAAATTTAAGACCAAATTCACAAGAAACACAAGAAAAACCTGCTTGCGACAACTAAACCCAAAGGTTTATTTTAACATAAACCACTGCACTGTTTCAAATGTTGAAAAGCTTCCCATACAGGAAGAAAGCTAAAAACACACAAATGACAGATATATTTGAACAATTATTAAACTGAATTCACAAACTTTGTTTTAGCAGGGAACAAAACTAATCAGTTTTAAAGCCCCAACATAACCAGTGCTTTAAGTCTTTTTAGCAGCTATTTTTCTTTCTGTATGGTTTTCTTAGTATGTTTGATTTGTGTGATAAGTGGAGGCGTTGCAGAGACAAGGGTGGAACTAAACTGAGAAATACCGGCTGTTTCTCTGTAACTCCATTTTGACGCTTTGTGTTTCGTGCCTTCTCTGCATAATGCGACTCCACTGCCTTAATTCCCATCGTTCTGAGCTCGAATGACTTCTTGCACTAAATCCACTGAGCCTCATGTATGTTCCCTGGTTTTAGCCATGGAGGAAACTGAACCAATAACGGAACCAATAATGGCGAGCCATATTTTTTTAATAAAAAAAAGTCAGTTTTAATGTTTTATTTAGATTACACAAATAAATCATAATAAAAATAATCCTTTTATGAGGTTTTAAAAATTAAGACCTACTGAAAAGACTGATTTAAGACATTTTAATACCAATTAAGGCCTTAATTTTATTTTGAAGGATTCAATGCCTTTTAAGACTTTTTAAGACTTTTTAAGGACCCGCGGAAACCCTGCCTGAAACACGTTTTAAAGTTGCAGGACACCAGTCCTCGAGGAATAAAGGACGTTTTGCTGCTGCTGCAGCTGCATGATGTTTCTCCCACATTTGTTACCTTCACAGATCGTAGCTTGTGCCATTTTTTCAAGGAAAAATATCAAAAATATCTATCAAAGTGAATGGAGAGCATTTGTAAACATTGGTTTTGTAAAAGATTCCCATTATTTAAGTAAATCTATCCATCTACTGTGCTTTGATCCAAACCAGGGGTTTTGAATTCCAGTAAAGACTTATGAGACTTATAAGAATATTTATGACTGTACTGTGGAGAAAATCCAATAATGAAGGAACATGAATACTTTTGCAAAGTATGTTTGGCCATAACAACAGCAGAGATCCCTACTGCACATGCTACGGATGTTTACCTGAAATATCTGGATCCCACGTAGAGTGAGGCCCAACGTCAGAGACGCTTCAACTTCTTTTTTATCCTGAGAGAGAAGAAAACAGGTAAGCAGGATAGTAAAACAAAAACATGAATTCCAGCAAGGTGCGATTACATGTCCGATCACGTGACACGAGTTAGAATCGCTGGATCCCTCACCTTGTACAGCCTGTAGTAGTGCACTGTGACATCGTCTAGCTGAGCGCACTCTTTAATGTACTTGAGGTGCGCCTCTGAAGCTGTGAGTGCAAACTGGTCTTTGTGCATGTTAGGAATATGCCTCAGGATGTATTCCCTGCCACGCTTGGCTATCACCTGAGCAGGGAGAGAGGCAGAAGGAGCCATCAGTCTGCAGTGCTACAGGCATATTACAGAGGGGGGGGGATGAAACTGGACGTACAGATGCCGAAGACTGAACATAAGCCAGAAACAGTTACTCGGGCAGTCCTGTAACCAAGTAATCTTTGTAAGCACCGAGTAAATCAGGAGATTTGCTTCAGGGGCAGAGTACATTGTTAAGATTCCAACTATTTCCTGTAAGCAGCGGTTTGCACCACGATAAAGAAGCAGGGGCCTAATCACAGGAAGCGGAGGGCAATCAGACGGGTGTGGCTGTCAGAGGAGCCATGTTACCAGAATAGATGTTCTAGCTCACACTAAAAAAGAACTCTGTGCAACTTTCAGGGATAAAAATACTCTAGAACTCCCAGTTTCCATGAGGCTGCTGGTCTAAATAGATGTAACAGAATCATCTTTTATTGGCATTGTTTATAGATATAGTTGCTTCACAAGGTTCAGACTAAAGGGTCGGGACACTTCCTAAAGCTCTACTCCCGCTAGATACTACAACTGTTTTTATTATTCCTTTAATAATATTACAAAAAACAAGACAGTTTCTGCGTATCATTAAATTCACCTTTTAATTTAAACATCAGAACTGAAGAAAAATACATAAAAGTATACATAAAATGCAGAGCAACATATTAATGCACCTTGTTGGAGGTATTTATTGTTGGTTTATATGTTTAAAAGGCTCTAAAGTTTAATCTTAATGTCAGCAAAGGAGATCATTGATCAGAGAAGCAGCCAAGAGGCCCATGGAGGAGCTCCAGCGATCCGCAACTCAGGTGGGAGAATCTGTCAGCAAGACAAGAGATGAACAAAGGTGGTGCTCTGGTCTGATTAGAAAACAATCTATCCCTTGACCTTCATATTGCGGTGGAATAAAATGATGCAGCATCCTAGACTCCCCGTCCACAACATGAAACACGGTGCTTGGAGAGATTCGCTCTCTAAATGTGGGGCAGGCCAATAGGGAAACCTGTCAGAGCAGCAAAGGATTTAAGGTGGTTGAAGACTGACGTTCAAGCAGGAGAAGAACCCAGACACTCAGCTAGAACAGCAAAGTAACATTTAAATCAGAGCATATCCATCTGTCAGGATGTTCATCAAAGCACAGCCCTAAATCCAGAAGAGAAACTGCTTTAAAACTAGAAAATTACAAACAAATTAGATCTAATTAACGATTTTTTTCTCATATTTGTGTATATTCACCTGATCTGTGCAGTTAAGTAAGAGAGTTTGCCAATGGAATAAGAGGATTTATGTTTAAAATAAGAAACAACTGTCACAGTCTTGGTTTTGTTATGTTTATTTAGAGTATTCAGTGTTACTTTGCTCCTTGTTTTAGTGTTTAATTATTATTTTGTTGTTTTCTTTGTTAGTTCCTGTCTTCCAGGTTTTCCTTTTGTTGTCCTCTGCTGCCCTCTTGTGTCCTCTATCCCTTTGCTCTGTTTTCTGCTCTGTCCTCACCTGCTTCCAATCCCCTCGTTAGCCCTCTCTTTGTCTCTGTCCCCTTTAAAAGCCTCCCTCTTCAATTCCTGTTTGCTGGATCCTCGCCTAACGTCTGTCTGCTTACCTCGTCTCTTCCTGGCTCCTAGTGTTTGGTTTCCCCTGATGTCTCCTTGGTTCTGGTTTGTTTGTTATTTTTGTTGGATGTTTGATTCCTGCCTCCGTACCTGTGAACCTTATTAAACCCACCTAAATTCACCTCTGCCTACCTTCCTCTGCTTTTGGGTCCTCAATCCAACACCAAATCGTGACAACAACAACTCTATCATCATCCTATTTCAATACCATAATATCTTATTTTAAGGGCGGGGGGAATTGATTTTATTTTACTTCTTTCTAGATCAGTTTTTGCAATGTCTGAGATCATTTGTAAAGAGAAATTGGTACAATTATTGTCCAAAAATGCAATAAGAAGTGCTTCTAGAAAGAGGTCAGAAAGGTCAGAAATCCTTTGCCTTCCTTCGTTTCCATCTTTCCATTTCAAATACAATTCAAATAAAAAAAAGCAATTCTGTCATTAATATTAAGAATTCATAATTTAAATTAAAAGAAACATTCAGCACAGAAGTAATTTAAAACACTAGATATTAAATATGAATATATTTGTATAACTGATTCATTGATGAATCACTTATTTTGATCATTTTGATTTTAACAGAACGCATATTTTTCTGCCCTAGAAAGGATTTTTATTAGATCAATTATTTTATCACAACAAAATTTTCCCACAAACATCACCTCTCTGTGACAGATGTAAAATATGGGACAGCACATTAGCACCTCAATTTTGGCTTTGTCCAAATATTCAACGTTTCTGGACCTCAATATTTGAATGGTACTCTCGCGCCCTTAAAGTTAACATAAAACCCGATCCAGAAACGGCCCTCTTTGGCGTCTCGGACACTTTTAACAAACTGGGTCGTGGTGTAACAGCAGTGGTCTCCTATGGCATGATGATTGCCAAAAGATGCATATTGAAGCAGTGGAAGGCTGACAGACCAACTAATTTTGAATCTTGGATCGAGGAATTTACAGAAAAATCCTGCACATAGAAAAAATTTTATAAACTGTCCTCAAAAATTTTACAAAATTTGGAAACCCATTTTAGAACAACTGAAGCCATAAAGAACCCCCATCTCCCCCTTTTTTTGTTCTTCTTCACCCCATTTGTCATAAATAAAGGTGTGGACACTTCTAATTGACTGGTTGAAACTCCTTTAAGTGTTTTCTTTTTTTACTTTCAGTATGTCTAAAGTGTAAATGGACAAATTGTCTAATGTTTTTTTCTGTTTTTTTTTTTGTGACAAGTGCTAATAATCCTTCACTAAAGGACATTAATCATTGTCATGTTCTTGATGTATACCTGTAAAAAAATCCATAAAAATAAAGTGGAAAAAGATCAAATATTTTTTAATTTTTGTGGGTCTCTGTTATGATGGCAGGAATAGTCCATCAAAAAAAGCCCTCATAAATACCTTTAACTGTCTGTTTTTTGGATCAATGTATGGGAAATAATTACAATCTAAAAAATAAAACATGAATTATTGATTCAATAAATATTTAAATTTAAGAATTAAAATGTGAAAAGTTATCCATTGCGATGCTGATCTGATTATACTCACCCATTGGGGAAAGTAGGCTTCAGGTTCAAAGTACTTCCCAAAGTGCTTGTTGCGTTTAAAATTCCCGAGGTCGGCCTGGAGCGCGAAGGCTGCCAGGAGGAAGTAGGCCTCCTCTCTTTGGATGCACTGGGAGAGCAGCACCTGTTTCCTCAGGTGCCAGTAGTAGTAGTACCTGGCTACGCGGTCGCTGCGCGGCACACAGAGCATCACTATCAGCATCAGACGTTAATCAGTTCATTGATTAATGAGAACAATGTTCAGAAGCTTCACTAACCTGATCAATCTCCCATTTTCCACATAATACTGAGCTCTGAAGTGAATGATCATTGGAGGCCCGAACTGGTCAATACCCTGGAAACAATATGAAACACTTCCTTCAACAATCACAGCTAAATATAAGAGATTTTAAAAGTTATGCAGACATTGATCTATTTCAGGAAAGAACTTTATTAGTGGTTTGTCTGACATTTTCCCACAAATAAATACCACATCTACATATTTCTACATACCTTTATTTCTTAGTGTTAGCAAAACATTATATACATATACATATATATATATATAGATATATATATATATATATATATATATATATATATATATATATATATATATATATATATATATATATATATATATATATATATATATATATATATTAGGGATGGAAGAGCGGTTTATGAAAACCGGGTCCGGAACCGCTCGATTCGACTATGTATCGGTTCGGTTCGCGTATTGTGTTTGGCTCACGGGTTCATGCGCTGCTCCTTTTTCTCATAGCGAAAGCGTTTACACTCCAGAGCAGAAGGTGGCGGTACTGTGACCAAAGCCAACCACCAGTAGAGTACAAGAGAAGAAAAAGCGGAGCAGCGCCAGCCGGGTGTAGCAGAAAAAATCAGTTGTTGTGGAGAATTGTGTGGGTATGGCGAAGTGGGAAAGAAGGAAAGAACAGGAGTTGGAAGACGCGCCAGCAGCACTTTATAGGTCTGCTGTATGGGACCACTTTGCATTTAGAGTGACCTACGATGACGGTGGGAAGAAAGCTGTGGATAAAAGTGCAACAGTGTGCGCAGTAGCATTGTGCAACACGCTTTTGTTTATGCTAACAGCAACACGACCAACATGTCATGCTAACTTCGAAATCATCTCTGACTTCCTTGGAGTCATCAGAGTACATGTAGCCAGATGAAATTCAAAAGCAGCAAAACATGCTGAGGAAATGAACCACCATTATTAATTCATTAATTTTTTTTTTTCATTAATTTACTTTTTATGGGATTTCGGTGTATCAATCAACATAATAAACCAAACCGTGATTTTGTGAAATCCATCTGCCGTGACCGGAATCGAACTGTGAATTGCGTAGTGAACCGCTCCACCTTAATATATATATATATATATATATATATATATATATATATATATATATATATATATATATATATATATATATATATATATTAGGTGGAACGGTTCACAAAATCCACGGTTCGTTCCTCGGATTCACGGTTTGGTCACGGTTTTCGGTTCGATCCGATATATGTTGATTGTTACACCAAAATCCCATAAAAAATTTATGAAATTAATGAAAAAATCCCCCAAAAAATAATGGATTCTAATTATTTTAAATGATCCGCCGGAAACCCTGGATCATTTCCTCCGCCATGTTTTGCTGCTTTGTATTTAATCATCTGGCTCATGCCCTCTACCATCTCCAAGGAACTCAGAGCGGAGCGGACGGAGCCAGCGAGGCTGCAGGCTTTTGCTTTGAGCAGCCGGTCTGGAGCGCAGCGCTTTTGAGCGCTGACGGAGTATGAGGGATTTCGGGGTTAGCATGACATGTTGGTCATGTTGCTGTTAAGCATAAACAAAAACGCGTGTTGCACAATGCTTGCACACTGTTGCACTTTATCCACAGCTTTCTTCCCGTCATCGTAGAGTCACTCTAAATGCAAAGTGGTCCCGCATAGCAGACCTATAAAGTGCGCTGCTGGCGCCGCCTTCCAACTCCTGTTCTTCCCACCATACCCACACATAATTCTCCACAACAACTGATTTTTCTTGCTACACCCGGCCACGCTGCTTCGGCTTCTTCTTACTTACTACTGGTGGTTGGCTTTGGTCTCAGCACTGCCACCTTCTGCTCTGGAGTGTAAACGCCGAACGCCTATGAAAAAAGGAGCAGCGCATGAACCTAACGCAACACACGCGCGAACCAAACCGAGACAGTCGAACCAACGGTTCGGACGGTTTTCATAAATCGCCCCATCCCTAATATATATATATATATATATATATATATATATATAAACTCCCAGGCCTCTGGTAGAGAGACCCGCGAGCTTGAGAATGACATATACCACCCCACGAGGGGTGAGAAAACAGTTATATATATATGGCGTATATATATATATATATATATATATATATATATATATATATATATATATATATATATATTATGAATCACATTGAATGAGGCCTGGCCTTTATATCAGCCACAATACGGTCATTCAGAACATTATTTCTCACCTTGCTTGCTTCTCTCTTCCACTCCTTAGGGCAGTATTTGGACAGTTTCTGATCCAACGCCATATAGATGTGTTCATTATCTGTGGGACAGGAGAAAGTTTGACTCTTTCAATCTCATGATGCCGGTTTCTTTACAGCTGTAGACACAAGTGCCTTCTTCTATTTATTCACATTCATTCTTTCTGTGTCTATAGCTGCTGAAAGAGGCAAATAAAAAAGGGGAAATTTGAAAATATCATTTAACCAAATATTAAATTGCTAAAGTTCTGTCTTTAATTTAGTATTTATTTGCATTCGTGGAGGAAGTGAACTAATAGTGTTGTAGATGTCATTTAATTGATCTGAAATGCCTTATAACAGGGTAAAAGAGCAGCCCCTTTTACAGAAGGACTTTTTGCAACCAGTCACCAACTTTCAGGAACATTTTGGACGTTGAAGCGCACAGAATTATTTTTCTTCACCCATATTTGTTCAGAGGGAAACGCTGACCAATGCAAGGCCTACAAAGCTCGACGCAGACCAACTTAAATCAATCTTTTAATGGAAAATGTTAAACACAACACAAAGAATACATCTTTAATCTATCCACATTTTTTTCATGCTTTCATCTTAATTTCACAGCAAATGGGTCAAACATCTAGAAAATGTGGTTTGACCCATTTATCCAGCTTTGCTAAATAAGGCAATAAGGAAAAAAAAGACCTTTAATTGCTTGAAATCACATGAAAATAGAAAAACGTAGAAAAGTGCATGCCTTTCATATAATAGGGGAATATTATATGAAATATTATTACTGGATCCTTTTCTGCAGAATCAAGCAGCTTCCTTTCTTTCACTTAAATTGGGACTTCCTAGTTTATCATTAAATCTTCAAACATAAGGTATTTTGAAATTTTAACCTAAACACATTTGAGTACCTCTTGATGCCATAAAACCTGATTTAAGCTCCACTGTTTCCACTGCAAATTCAAACTCTGCCCCCCCCAAAACAGGAGAAACAAATGTATAATTTTAATGCATCATAGATGGGTATGAAGCTTTTTAACTTTAGTAGATTCCTGGGATATCTGGATCAGAGCAGTGTGTGCACTCAGGTCCTGAGTTTCCTCTCTGTCAGGAGGACCATGGGCGACACGCCTCTGTTTGCCTTCAGGATTTCATGCTGTTCAGACAAGAACTCCAAGAATGTCTGACAATCAGACCCATTGGCTCCCACTCAGCTGACCTGCTGTGCCACCATCAGCTCATCAGGAGGCATGCAGAGTGAAAAACACTGCTTTTGCAATAGACCCCCCACCCCCATGGCTCGCTCCCCAGAACTGTCACCAGCTGTCTGCTCGCCACGGTGCAAACTTGGTGACTCGCTCCATCAGCTCGGCTCGCTGAGACCCATTGCTGTCAGAAACTAGTGGCGCCCTGCAGCTCAGTGGGAGGCTGTCAGGAGGAGGTTGCTCCAGGTTCCCAGGAGGAAGATTTACAGGTAGCTCTGACAAAGTATTTCCTGGGAAAGTTGCTCACTTGTCTTTAGTGACTCAGGGAGTTTTTTTTTTTTTTTTTCACACAACTTTAACTCATAGTTAAAGACGCAAACAATAAACTGAATGGTGATTAGAAATGGATTAATTTACGCTTAATAAATAAAGGGTCTCAGTTGGCTTGTGTCTGTAATAGTAAAGTGTTTAATATATGTTCTATAACATGAGGGTACCCAAAGTAAAATACATGGTCTGTACCGAAGCGCATTACAATAGATTTAGTAATCGCAGCCACAGCTGTCCTGGGGCACACTGGTAGAAGTGAGGCTGCCGTATACTGGCGCCACCAGTCCCTCTGACCACCATCAGTAGGCAATAGACACATGCCGATGCCAGGGCTTGAACCAACAACCCTTCCTGCAACCTCCTTCATCCGACCCCACTGTTGCCTTCCAGTGAGGGGTTCAAGAGACACCAGGTAGGCGTTCGCAAGGTACTTCTTTAGAATCATCATGATGTAGGGTTGCAGCTAATCATTGTTCTAGTATTTGATGAATTCATTAAATTGAAAATGCATATATTAGCAAAGTGCATGTTTTTGAGCCTGTGTGCTCCAGCTGATTAGTAGATTAGTTGACAGTTAACTTAACAGTCAACTAATCCATATTGTTCTGATCTGGTGTTTGAGAATCCGTGTATCATTCGTTCTTTCTATTTTCAATTGCCAATCAAAGAACAAAAAATTGACTGGTTATTTTGTTTTTTATGGTTAAACCAAAAACGAAAAAAGGATTTGTTTTTCATATATCAATTCTAAGCTGCCAGATCAAGAATACGAAATGGAAAAACGGACAACAACGCAGAATTTGATTTTAATATTTAATTCGGGACAGTTTCACGCGTGACCCGGAAATAGCTCTTTGCGCGGCAGTTGGGGTAAGTGAAGTGGCTACCATGGCGACGCTAGAACCACACACTATGTTGATCAAGAAGCTGTTTGCCAGTGGTTTGACACACGCCAAAATTTCCAGCTCATTGCAGCAGATGGGTATCAAGGAATGCTCTAAGATGAGCGTCAGAAGATTCTGTGCTCTCCATGGTCTGAGGAGAAAAGGGTCTGTTTCACGTAACTGTCCAGAGCTGATAGATAGCGCTCTGATCCAATCTGGTGCGGCTTGAGGTAACGTTGGGGGTTCAGATTTCATTATTTAGCTAATCCACCAAACTCTCCGGGTGTATATTTTAAGTATTAAATATTAAAATCAAATTCTGCGTTGCTGTCCGTTTTCCATTTCGTATTCTGATCTGAGCTAGTAATTCGATATATGAAAACAAATCCTTTTTCGCTTTTTGGTTTTCAACCATAAAAACAAAAAAAAATAAATCAGTCAATTTTTTATTTTTGTTTTTGATTGGCAATTGAAAATAGAAAGAACGGTAATGATACACGGATTTTTGAGTCCTACCACAATTTGATCCTTGACATGTATGAAGGACTAAAATTAAATTATTCTATCATGAAATCTCTGTAAATGACTTATGAAATAAATAAATAAATAAATAAATAAATAAATAAATAAATAAATGTAGCACAAAATAATAATAATTATTAACCACATAAACAGATCAGTAAAATAGGGCTGGGTAAAAAATCGATTTAATTGATTTCGAATCGATTCCTTTACATTTTTGCAAAATCAATGTCTAGTGAAATGAGATTGATTAGTTTTATAGTGACGCGCGTGACGTTCACATTCAAATGAGCAGGAAAGATGCTTTCAAGATGACTTCAAGCCAGACAGCTGCAAATAAAGCCAATAGGTTGATTGAAGACATTAACAAATGGAGGCTGAGCAGAAAACACCCTGTGGTTCTCCATAGACAACGCTGCACATATGATTTGTCCAGTGGAGATAATGCAGCTCATGCATGTCTGCTGTGTCACGTCTGCTTGCTCGAGTCAGAGGCTTCACTTTTCACTTTTCACAAAACAAGTTTGCACTTTTGAAAGTACAGTTTTGTTCACATCTCAAGTTTAAACTGTCCGATTTACAAGTTTGCACTTTGTGTTTAATGACAGGAAAAAATAAAATACATGAGTATTTTGAAACACAGTTGAACCACTTTCATTATTATAAAAACAATAATGAAAGTGGAAATTAATCGATTTAGAACTGAATGAATCAAAATGCAATCAATTCAGGACTTTGGCAAAAATACCCAGCCCTATCAGTAAATCACACAATTTAATAATCAGATCTCACACTAAATATATCTTATAAAGATTTTTCACAGGGGGGGGACTCTGAGACCGTTGTTTTGTGGACCCCTGTCCTATAACATGATGAGAGATTTTATTTTATTTTTATTCAAGCTGCAAGACAGTCAGAGAGAGCAAGACTGTTAGCAGACAAATAAAATGCTAGAAGAGGTAAAGTTACCCTGCTTATGTTTTCTTTTAGCTCTTTCATAAAAAACATGGATCAGAAAAGCTGATGAATGTGAGATGAGAAGAAGTCCTACTCTGAATGACGCTGAGTCCAAAGAGATGACAGTCCTTCAGCCGGAGAAGGTCGCAGACCTGGACCAACAGTTCCTGGCACAAAGTCTTCACCTACAATTAAAAGCAAAACACATAATTCTTTTATCTATTTGACAATATTCTTTTAGAATCAATAAGAAGATTTTTCTGTAAGTACTGGACATAAACACTATAATCAGAGGGAACAGCGGCAACACTTTGATCCACATCTTAAAATGTGTAAATAACAACAAAGAAATGTACTCACATTGACGATAATATTAAGAGTGTCATCATTGGGCAAAAAGACACAGACGCAGCGGCGGTCCTGCATTGTTTTGTTATTATGGAAGCTCAGTCTGTTCATTTTCCTGTGGCAGAGGACAGAGCAGGCCTTTTGTCCGCCTGCTGTAGGGGGGGGGGTCCTGGGCCCTGTGACGACCCACCTCCGCCGCCGCGGGCTCTGAAACCACCGTCCAGTCCCTGCTGTCCCGCTTCAGCTGCAGCCCAGAGGAGGCCCGACCGTGGGCTCAGCAGGCCGAGCAGGAATAACAGGAGAGGGCATGGGGACCCACTGTGGACACCCCACTGTGGAGACACATCAGACAGGAGTCAGGACAGGACTAAGCACACTATGGAAATAGCTATAATGATTAAAAAACAATACAAATTAAGTTAATGGACTAAAAGCATCCTTAAGAGAATCGGAATCTGTGTTTATGTGAAGAAACAGGCGACAACATTTCAGAAAAAGAAGTGAAGGCGTTTGTAGATTGTTGAGACGAAGAGCTGAAGCATAGAAACCTCCAGAGTGACTGAAAACACAGCCAGCTCCAGTCCACGGTACATCCCAAAGCAGATCTAACATCCACCACATTCTTTTCATCTGAAAACCTCAAAAAGGAAACAAGGGATGAACCCTTAAATAATAGCATAGAGGTAATGAGGTTTAAAATAAAATCATTTAAAATGCTAATTATACTCCAAGAGTTCGAAAAACACAGAAAAAAATCTGATTTCTCCTTTGACTTCTCATGTATTGACTGAAATTTTTATATCTCTTTAATAAAATAATATCTCCATTTAGGATTTAAGCCAAAGCTTCAGTCACTGAAAAATTTCCTGTGAGATGAACTCGGCCAAAACATAAACAGTGACGTAATAAACTAGCGCTGGGTGTGTTTCAACACCGTAGCTGCACCTTCCACAGAACCTTTTTAACCTGTTTGCTTACAGAAGTGCTCCTATTGCTTCCAAACGCTTCTTTTTCCCTGCAAACAAACCAAAGCGTAGACACAGCAGAGTCAACTTTCACCCTGAGCTGCACCTGTGGAGGTGAGACCTTCAGAAGGTGAGAAAAGTCTCACGCCAGACTAAAGGATGTTAAAGAACAATTGGTTCCCATTATCACTTCTTCCTGTTTAAATATGCTCTCCTTAAAGCCACGCTATCACCTACAGCAGATAGGATGGATACCAGTTAGGATCGCATTACAGAGTGAAAAGCAATTAGCATTTAAAAAGCTAAGGGTCAGAAAGGCTACGAGTTAAACTCAGCCCCATAAAAGCACAGCATCAACTAAACCTAACAGATAAAGCGACCCCGCCCACCCTAATGTTATCTATATAGACCCTTGCAGTTGAAGCTTTCAGGCTCCCTTCTGTCTGTTTATAACACCGCTTTGCTTCTGCAGAGACAATGAGCATTGTGGGCAGCCCGGCCATAAACATCCATGCTGTAGAGATGCCGCATCGGTTCTCATTAAAGCTGGTGATTGGATGCAGAGCGTGGCAGGCGAGCAGCCACTCAGGGTGCTGACGGACCAGGAGTCTCTGCTCTGCTGCTGACCTTGACAAAACACACGCCTTTCCTTCTGCAAACAGCCACAGATGTATTTCCATGAGGGGAAAACCTGGACAGAACCACAAGGCAGACTGACTACCTTCTTCTCTCTCTTTTTCTTTTTTAACCATTTGCCACGTCGCGCTACAGGACAGTTTGCAGCTTTAATTATAGGAAAGGACTAATTTAGTTGGATCAGTTTCCTTCATCACCCCGAGAGCCGAACCAGAGACCACCAATAGAGAGATGACCCTCTAAAGCTAATAAAACTGGAGAAACAAAAAGAGCAGGGGGCAGTAATTCACTCTAATGTTTCTCAGCAGGACCACCAGAGGCTAGGGCTTCCAGCATTGGAACTAAAACAACGTAAAACTAACTGGGCATGGTGCCGATATGATGTTAATTCCAGATTTCTGGATTACTTGAATATTAAAATACTTATACTGTCGATAATCTTAAAATACTGTCACGTTGTGATATAATTAGAGCATTAATTTTGCATTTATTTGCACACTTATTAAACTAGCTTTTCCAATTCTGTTGGGGAAGCATGTCCCATGTGGAGAACGGAAAAGGTGAGTTTTTGTGTCGATACCTTAACACTTTTTTTTATTATTTTTTTTATACTCATGGGGCGGATCTATCAAAGGGTTTGCGTGTATAAAAACGTGAGCTATTTCACTCGCACACTAAAAATGTACAAACTGATCTATCAACAGCGTGCTAAAAGGATTTGGTCTTTAAAACGTGCTAAATAAGCTCTTATCCATTTAGTACTTTTTTCTGCTATGGAATATGCAATATGGGGCGTTTACACGCAAAAAGTGCGTCTTGTGGGAGGAGAACATGTAAATATATTAATTTAGCACTTCATCAAAGTGATTTATCAAACCTGAAAGCAATTTTGCTAGCGGTATCTGACTCTATATTTAACAACGTTTCAAAAAGAAGGTGCAAATGGTCTGTATCGCGTATGCCATCACACATGGCAGCGGTTATTGTCGCGCAAAGAAGGAGACATGGAAATGAAGCAAAGGAGACGCAGAGAACGCATTTTTCACTCCGTGTGAATATTTTTTGGAATGAAGGAGGAAACCATCATCAAAACATATCGTTTATCCAGCATTGCCATTTTGAGCTGTTGGGGAGGGAACTCCGAATGGATTTGGAGCCAGCCACAAGGAGGACCCACGCGCAATACCAGATATCACAGAACTCCTTGCAACGTTGTACTTTTTTGCATCTGGGTCATTCCAGCGTGCAGCGGTTGCAGCGCAGAGCTGGGATCTCCCAATCTCCAATCCGTTTTTCAGAAGTGCTGTCCGACGTGGTCGGGTTCTCCCCTGCGCCTGTGGGAGCAACATGCCAATGCTGCGGGATGCGTACGCGCGCAGTAATCTCATCCACAGTCCCATTGTGAGCCATTTGGTATGTGCATTTTCTACAGGCCAATACAAAACACCTGTTTTTTGTTTTTTTTTTACTGCAGTGAAGTAGAAATTCAGCCACATACCACCTTAGGGAATAAAGGTTTGCCAAAGTTTTTTCTTTATATATCACTGTAAGATTTAAATTTCTTAATGCACTAGTTTGTAGAAACTACAAACTTCGCCATGCCGCGAAAACCACAAAACGCCAGAAAACCATCATTTAAATAGGAAACGTCTCCAACAGTTTTGCACCTGCCACCAGTTACGCGTAATCACTCTTGTTAAATCACCTGCAAACCAGCATGGTTCAGCCCCTCGCAAGAAAATTCCAGTTCTGCTGGTACTTGAAAGTACTAAACTAAAATTGGATCTTGAAATCCGGCCCATGGTATCGAGTTACAAAGATTTTCTTGCGTCAATATCAAGTTTGAAATTTTCATTTTGTGACAACCGCACCAATGATTTACTATCATTTTTCAATTTAGTAGTTCTTTGTAAAAAAAAAATGTTCTCTGCACAAAGCAATTTAGTTACAGTTTTTTTTTTTTTACAAGAAACATCCATATTTTGAGGGATTTCCATAAAGTGAGTTTTCAGTCAGGTATGATCAACTTGTAAAGCCCAGGATCCAGTTTAACATCTCTCTAACAGTCATAGGAGGCAGTCTAAACACTACGAGGCTCCACAGGCAGCAACACATTCAGCATCAATGCTGTTTATTTAGAGAATAGAAACTCTGACATTTTTAGAAGTTCAGATGATGAACTTCTGGAGTTTCAGTGGAACAGGAAGGCTTACTGTATCCAGTATAAACCGATTCAGAAGTGATGTCAGGATTCTAGTAAGCTCAGCATTAACATAAGGATCAAATTTATTCAAGGAATACACTGAGACGGTGCTGTTTCTGTAATGCTAGCTGTGCTGCCTGAGATGGTGCTAAACGTTACTATAAGATAAAGCTGTTTAAAATATAAAATCTGCCTCTATGGCCTAAAAGAAGAATCAGAATCGGTTAACCATGAATTCTGACCAGTACTGGTATTTAATGGTTATAATAAAATGTTAATGCTAGGCATGTTGAGAAAGTATTCAAAGTTGTTTTTTCTGCTTTGTGTTCTCTTCTATACTAAAGAGCAGAAAATAATTTTTTTTATTAAACTTTTGGAGCAAAATACATCAAAATATTTGCTCATAAAACTGGCTTTGTGCTAAAACCACAGAAACAGGAGTTAATCTCCTCGTAAGTTAAAGCGAAACATCTTCAGCCAAACATCCATAATGGTCATGATTGTAATATGGAAGAGGATTTAAAATCATTGAAGTTATGAGTTTAATAGTCCATTATACAAAGTGTAAATAATAAATTCTTATTTATAATTATATATGACAGATTTGAAGTAGGGGTTTATAAAAACAGTAGAGGATATAAAGAAATTCTGTGATACATGGTTTGTTTGACCGTTCTTATATATTGCTGAGCAGGCTTGATCCAACGGCAGTGCTTTTTTAAATTCATTATGTGTGTGTTATGGTCCTTAGGAGGGAAATTTGAATCATTCAGAATCAAACTCCGCAATCAGGCCTCCAAAAAACTCAGGAAAGTCCGAATTGTGGTATTTTCTTAGCCTTATGGGACAAAATAGGTTTAAATGTTAATATTTAAATGTGCATTATTATGAAATCTGAGCCAAGTTTTTTTCCAGGCTTGGGTCAGTTCAAATCATGTTTCAAATATTCATCAATCAGTCCTTTGGTTAACTAAAACAACAGCATAAAAGAAACAGCACAGCTTCCTGCTCTTATTCTGAATAAATCAAAGTGTTGTTTATGTCTTCGTCGTAATGACTTAGTGAAAACCAAGATCTTTGGTATAATAAAGAAGGGAATTCTAAAGGAACATTACAACCGTTGGTAAGTCTAAACAGCTCTACAGGTTTTTATAGTTTTCTATAAATTAAAACTTTATATTCATACATATAGGTTGAATGTCTGGATGAATTAAAATAAGAAATGCTTTAGAAGGATATATCCTTATAATGAAGCAAACATCTTAACAGTGAAACATCAAGATGTTCAAAGTAATATTTCACTCTCACCTCTGATTACATGAAATAAAGAAGATACACCAGACTCAGACCACTAAGGGTCTGTTTACTCATGGGTTTTTTGTGGCCTAACTGTAATTCAATTCCAAAACGAACATTTGATTTCCCATCTGTGCCCTGGACTGTCACAGAAACACAGTATTAACTACTCATTTATCACAATTCAATTCAGTTTATTTCTATAGCGACAATTCACATCATGTCACCTCAGGTCACTTTCCAGTTCAACCAGATCATCCACTCAGATTGATTTTAAAAGTTTTCTATCTGAGGAAAACAGCTGATTGCATCGACTCATTGGACTCTTCAGCAATCCCTCACACTCAAGCATGCTTGTAGCGACAGTGGAGAGGAAAAACTCCCTTTGAACAGGAAGAAACCTCCAGCAGAACCAGGCTCAGTGTGAGCGGCCATCTGCTGAGTATTCACTGGGGTTCAAGGAGACAGAAGCAGACATAGAAAAAGAAGCATAGATACAAAAAGGCACTGATCTTTAAATACGACCTGTGTCCAGCAAACACACAGCCAGGCAGACGAAGCTCCGAGCCATAGCTCCCATGTGTCAGAGGATGAGAAGAGAGCACATCCAGTTAGTCACAGTCAGAGAAGCAGCCAACCATCAGAGGTTAAATCTAGTCATATAGGCCAACTTTCTTTTACACTGTTGACGTGTTAAATAATCAAATGAAGCCCTCTAATAACGATGAAAAGATTGATCATTTTCAAATCCAAAGTATCCTCCTGCCTCCCAGTCTTAATCTCAAGGCATTAGACAAGACACGCCTGCTGACAAAGGGTGAACACTGGAGCACCTTCATAGCTGATTCTTTCACCTCACCAGCATTAGGGATGGAGGATGCTCAGAGAGAGAAACAGGGAGGCTGAGAAACCCCATCCTTATCCAATGTAACCTCCAGGTAAGGTGTATGTCAAAGCAAAAGCAAGCAGATAGAGGAGAGGATGGAATCCATGCAGCAAAGAGCGAGACAGCCGGAGGGTGGGAGGTTTGAAACGGGAAGCGTTCAGAGCTTAGGCATGGAAAAGAAGAAAAAGAACTGCTGCAGTCAGGAGAATTCCTCCCTAACATCTGCTTCTCATTCCCACAATAGCGGCCTTTGATTCCTGATGTGCCTGACCCACTACGCAGACACTACCTCCATGTGCTCTCCATCCTCTGACAGAACCCCAAAACATGGAAAAGCAACATGTTTACTGCAATCTTTAAACAAAACCTCAAAATTGAAAAAAATTGATAATTGTTACTGAGCTCTGCTCTACTCACATGGGCCAAAAAACAAGCAACAGTAGCGGCTGTCCCATGGAAATTATTGTTCTAAATGCCCCAGGAAATTGCGTTAAATGGAAACAATTTTAGCCTGGTTGGCCCTGACAGAAATTCAACAATCATTTCTTTAACCTCATAAAACCTTAAGCGGGGGTAATAATTAAGAATGCATAAAATTCCACCAGGAAAATTTTTACCAGCAGGTGGAGCCATTGCGCGCAGCTCCAAGCTGACACCAAAAGTTCAAAACCCCACAACTCTGGAACTGTTATAGCTAGAGGTCTGAAATTTTCTGCATTAGTGGTTGACGTGATGTAGAACAAATATAATACAATAAAACCTGCTTTTTCTCAAGCATGTCATTATTAATGCTGTTCAAAAATGACCTATCATTTCTGAGAATAAAAAAAAACAAACAACAACTTTGAGTCCTGTTTGAACTGATGCAGGTTGGTCTGTGTTCTACTCACCCAAGGAAACTAGAGGTGTTAGCTTTCAAATAATGTATTGCACATGTAATTTGGGCTTACAGTTCTTAAGTTATTTGCTTTTCCATTTGGGTACGCAAAATAGGCGAAGATTACCCAAAATGAGGTGGATGTTAAGAGGTTAAGAAGTCTCAAATATCAGCAATGCATCCAAGTGCTACCAGCCAGGTGGCAACAAAAACAACACTCTTTGGTGCAGCATTAAGAAAATGTGGTTGTTTTGAAAGATGTACTTAATGAGACTTGTGTGTTTAAAATTAAACCTGTGAAAGCACAGAGACATGAGAGGCTGTTTAAAAGGAAAAGTGTATTTTCAAGGCATTAAGGCTGTGAGACAGTGAGAGAGAGCAAGACTTATAATAGACACCAGGAAGGTACAGCAACATTTTTGTTTAATTTCAAATGTTACTCACTGGTCAAGTCACTAATTAAAGATAAGCCACACTTTCAAGTGCTGCCTTCCACCTAAAAAGATTGCTGCTCACACGCTCCTGTGGATTCTTCTTCACTGGTTTACACCAACTCTTTCCTCTGGTTGACAGACTGGGCATCAAAATCAGGAATCGATTTTAGCCTACTTTGTAGTTGCCATGACCCTGATATGGACAAACTTTGATAGAATACATTTTCTTTTGCAAAATGAACTTTTAAAATGTTTTTAGACGACTCTGTTAGCGCAACGGCTAACAGCAAACAGCAAACAGCCATTTAGACGTGACTATAACATGGGAGTCCATACAAGCGAGTTAAGTTGGTTTCAATCACAGAAACTGATGATGGAAATCATAACAAAATAATAGCGACTAGTCTCCAATTGAATAAAAAATGATAGATAAGTTGAGTGTTTAAGCAATCAATAATTTCAACTCTGTTTGGTGTAGACATTTCAATTCCTAGGGAGACTGTTTTTAGTGACGCCAACCCAGGGGGTCCCACAGTGGGTGGCACAGTGATTGCAGGCGGGGCGGGGGTGGGTAGAAACAATCTTCTAAACGAAAAGGAGAAATTTGGGAATCCTTGCTTTAGCTTATTTCCTTTATACCTTTATACTGTCAACACCATAAATATAATGCCTTTGTTTGATCACTAAACTGTTTCATCCAAAAATGTATTGTTTTTCAAGACAAATTAAAATAGTAAAATAGCAGCAGCTCAACAATGCAGCTCTTATTTTATTGATATTTATCAAGAAATAATATCCCCATATTGGTTAGTAAAGTCTTTTACATTCTTTTCCTAAAATAGCTTTAGTCCATCACTATTGCACAATAATACAGCTGGCAAAACATGTCTCATTAGCCCCATACTGTCAGTGTCATTATGAAAATATGGTTTCTTTGCAAAAAGCATCATTTTATAAACAGCATCAGGAACTAAATACACGCAAAAGCTTGCTTTTTGTTTCTTTGAAAGACCAATAAAACCAGTTCCCAAAAATGTTGTAACCTACATCACAATGGTCACAACCTAGCTTCCCACAATAGTCCGACTTTCTGTCTAACATAATCATGTTCTAAAAACACGGTGTGATGCACTTGAATAAACTAACTCTGACCATGTTGTTGCTTTTCATAGCTGTAAGGGGATCCACCGATAAACAAGCAGTTAAACTGCCTGGAATAACAGACATGCTTACCCGCTGCTCTCTAAGTGCCTGAGTGTGTTTTTAGCCTTTAAGCCTAAGTCTAACACGGAGGGAAAAGACAGCGTGCTGTTTAAGACACCTGCGATGCCTTCCCCACTGCATCATCAAATATCTTGGTTTTGTTTTGTCTACTTAACTAACTTAAAGGAGGAGATGAAGAAAACAAAGACTAATCAAGGAAGGGAAATTATCCACAATGCTAATGGGTCCAATCCATAACACCATCTACAGGTTTCCGGATTCCAAATTAACAACGTGATTTTTTAATACACGCCTGACAGCCTTGATTAGTCGTCCTGCTTAAACTGCTGAAAGTCAGGCCTTGAAGCAGGAGATTACTGGGATGCTGAGATGTGATGTCTTCAGAAAAGTAGAGAGATAAATTGTTAGTGACCTCGGGTTGAACTATGCCCTCTACTACTTTGTTGAGTTAAGAGGAGACGTCGTTTTCAATGGAACTAATCATTAAAGGAAAGCTATAATTCTTCCAGATGTTACGTTTATCAGAACGCCACTGTTCATTGGTTGGCAAAGACACACTTCCACTTTAAAATTGAACCATGTTCTGAATGAGGTGGTTTACTCCCACTTTAGTTGCTGGTGAGGAAGCAGCTTTCTGAAAGTTAAATCTGAGAAAAGTTAAAGCATCATGCCTTTATGATCTTGTGGATTTTTTTTTAGGGCGTGCGCTGCAGGAATTTTTCCCTGACTCATCTGCTGTGGTCCGTTGTGGTATATGAATAAGTCATGCAAGCTATTAATAAAGTACACCAAAGTGTATTATTGATCAGACTAATTTTAAATGTTCCTAAAAAGGGTCTTTCCCTAATGTAAATGGCTAAAAGTTGATTTTTACAATATGCTGATGTTTAAAAGTTACATCATATGTTATGATTGATTAATGTCTCTGCTGTAGCGGACCCCTCTGCTTACTTTCTAAAATACCAGTGAGGCTCCAGCTTTAAAGGTGTGATAGAACTGACTTCTATAGGGTACTCCCGGGTCCTAATCAGGATCTCTAGGGTATCTGGTCCTTCAGGCCAGAGGAAGATAGAATGATTCTATAGGGTATCTGGGCCTTCAGGTCTCTAATAGGGTGATAGAATGATTCTATAGGGTATCTGGTCCTTCAGGTCTCTAATAGGGTGATAGAATGATTCCATAGGGTATCTGGTCCTTCAGGTCTCTTAATAGGGTGATAGAATGATTCTATAGGGTATCTGGTCCTTCTTCAGGTCTCTAATAGGGTGATAGAATGATTCTAGAGGCATCTGGTCCTTCAGGCTCCCAATAGGGTGATAGAATGATTCCTACAGGGTATCTGGTCCTTCAGGTCTCTAATAGGGTGATAGAATGATTCTATAGGCATCTGGTCCTTCAGGTCTCTAATAGGGTGATAGAATGATCTCTATAGGGTATCTGGTCCCTTCTGGTGATATGATTCTATAGGTATCTGGTCCTTCAATAGGGGGGTGATAGAATGATTCTATAGGGTATCTGGTCCTTCAGGTCTCTAATAGGGTGATAGAAATTATCTCTATAGGGTATCTGGTCCTTCTGCTGTGAATAAATAGGGTGATAGAATGATTCTATAGGGTATCTGGTCCTTCAGGTCTCTAATAGGGTGATAGAATGATTCTATAGGGTATCTGGTCCTTCAGGCTTAACTAATAGGGGGCATGATAGAATGATTCTATAGGGTATCTGGTCCTTCAGGTCTCTAATAGGTGATAGAATGATTCTATGTACCTGGTATCTGGTCCTTCAGGGCATCTAATAGGGTGATAGAATGATTCTATAGGCATATGCATCTCTGGTCCTTCTGGTCTCTAATAGGGTGATAGAATGATTCTATAGGGTATCCTCGGTCCTTCAGGTCTCTAATAGGGTGATAGAATGATTCTATAGGGTATCTTGTCCTTCAGGTCTCTAATAGGGTGATAGAATGATTCTCTATAGGGTATCCTGGTCCTTCAGGTCTCTAATAGGGTGATAGAATGATTCTTATAGGGTATCTGGTCCCTTCAGGTCTCTAATAGGGTGATAGAAATTGACCCTGCAGGGGTATCTGGTCCTTCAGGTCTTACTAGGGTGATAGAATGATTCTATAGGGTATCTGGTCCTTCAGGTCTCTAATAGGGTGATAGAATGACCCTATAGGGTATCTGGTCCTTCAGGTCTCTAATAGGGTGATAGTGAATGATTCTTAGGGTACCTTGTCCCTTCAGGTTCTAATAGGGTGATAGAATGATCTCTCTAGGGTCCTGTCCTTCCAGTGTCTCTAATAGGGAAGATAGAATGATTCTATAGGGTATCTGGTCCTTCAGGTCTCCTAATAGGGTGATAGAATGATTCTATAGGGTATCTGGTCCTTCAGGTCTCTAATAGGGGTGATAGAATGATTCTATAGGGTATCTGGTCCTTCAGGTCTCTAATAGGGTGATAGAATGATTCCTATAGGGTATCTGGTCTTCAGGTCTCTAGGGTATAGGAAATATTCTTAAGTAGGGTATCTGGTCCTTTCAGGTTCTAATAGGTGATAGAATGATTCTATAGGGTATCTGGTCCTTCAGGTTCTAATAGGGTGATAGAATGATTCTATGGGTATCTGGTCCTTCAGGTCTCCTAATAGGGTGAAAGAATGACTCTGAGGTATCTGGTCCTTCAGGTCTCTAATAGGGTGATAGAATGACCCTATATAGGTATCTGGTCCTTCAGGTCTCTAATAGGGTGAAAGAATGATCTCTATCGGGTATCTGGTCCTTCAGGCCTCTAATAGGGTGATAGAATGATTCTCTATAGGGTATCTGGTCCTTCGGGTCTCTAATAGGGTGAAAGAATGATTCTATCGGGTATCTGGTCCTTCAGGTCTCTAATAGGGTGAAAGAATGATTCTATAGGGGTATCTGGTCCTTCAGGTCTCTAATAGGGTGAAAGAATGATTCTATAGGGTATCTGGTCCTTCAGGTCTCTAATAGGGTGAAAGAACGGATTCTATAGGGTATCTGGTCCTGTCAGGTCTCTACTAGGGTGATAGTTGAATGCATTCCAAGTACCTTGGCCTGGTCCTTCTGTGCCCTGAATAGTGATAGAAGGATTCTATAGGGTATCTGGTCCTTCAGGTCTCTAATAGGGGTGATAGAAATGATTCTATAGGGTATCTGGTCCTTCAGGTCTCTAATAGGGTGTGGTCCTCTGTGGTCTCTCATTAGGGTAAAACATTGGTTGGGCTGAAAATGGCATATTAGCTGTTCTATGAGCCCTAATGCAGCCTGGTTAAAAGCCCTAGAATGAAACCACAGGTTTACTTTCCTTTTATGGTATGCTCATGAATATTTAGATGAGCTGTGCTCTGATTGGTCGGTTTACAACGAGCCAAGCTGCTGAGCAAAGATGCATCATAGCAACAAGCACTCACTCACTGAAACATCAGATTGTTGATATGGTAGGGATCCAGACGTCCCTTCCCAGACATGTCCTACAAAAAATGTCTGGAGGGAATTTAAAAATCATCCGGGATTTTGCAGGTGGACCACAGGGCCGCCAGAACCGAAATGAGCCGCCAGGAAAAGGGGCTGGTCCGGGAACTCCGGATAGGGGAGGGAGCCAGCAGGGGGCAGAGCGCTAACCCAATCCAACCTCGTTGACGGTAGCCGGGCCCCGTGCGTTTCCAAGGAAAGCACCGAGACAGGCGGGGGGGATGCAACGGTAAGGCAGGCGGGGAAGCACGGGGCCGTGGATACCATCATCGGGTCGGGTTCTGTCGCCTCCGACCCCAGCTGGCTGCCCGGTCCAGTCAACATCCCCGAGTTTACTTCGCCGCTTCAACTAGGGGCGTCGTTTGAATTCGCCTGTTTTATGATGGAAGTTTAGAATAGTGAGATTTGTAGCGAACGGAGGAGTCGGGTTTGAACTTCTCTGTACGTCCATTTCAGCCTCTGAACTATCCTTATTCGTCTATGACAGCGCGTAAACTCGGATTTGCATTTTATATTCCCTTTAAGAATAAACAGAAATTATTTTTTACTAATCGCGAATTATTAGTTAGAGATGCACGGACGCAGTTTTTACGATTGAATCTGATACTGACACCCGTACTGAGCGCATTGGTGGATATACGATATTGTTTCAATTCAACGGCTGTACGGAACCATAGATCTTGCCGTATGTGAGAAGGTTTTAGCCTTTATATAAACATTTTTTGAAAAAAATGTATCAAATTCACACAGATATAGATATAAATGTACTTTAGTTTGTTATCAACAGATAAGCAGCAGAAAGAAAGAAACACTGGGTTGGATCTCTGATAAATGATATCAAATCACCGATATCTGATCCAGCTAATTAGTCAATATCGGAGCAAATATCCAGATATCGGATCAGTGCATCTCTTTTATTAGTCAGCTGGATGGAACTCATTTTTTAGTAGTAAACCACTAATTAACATATTTATTTACAGCCCTAATATACGTCCAATATTTTCTGTATTTGAGTTGTGAGCAGAGGTATACTGGAAAACCTACTGGTAACTGGAATCTGATTTTTTTTTTAATTGTTCTTTTTTTTCCCTGACCAGGCCAATGCTAGGCTAACCAAAAACTAAAAACAAAGCATTCCCATCAAATCAATCAAAACTAAATGTAGCAGCTAGAAACAACATGCTTCAGCATCAAATTTGTCCGTGGACCACTGTCAACATTGGTGAAATCACATGTTTAGCACTTAAATGTAGGAAGCTTTTATAAGAAATCTACATGTTCTTATTATTGAACAGGGCGATTCAGGTAATAGAATAATCTATTGATTACCTTTTGATTAATCAATTAATCTAGTTTTATCTTTACCACTGCTGTCAGTAGGTTCAGTAAATAACATTGTAGAGTCTGTGTACCTTTACTTTAAGGTACAATTTCAAATTAGTTAACATCAATTAAGCATCATTAATTCATTCAATGCTATGTTATCAATATGTGTCCACTGAGATATGCATTGTGGCTGTTGTTAAACTGTTAAATAAGTCACTAATAATGTTTAGACTTCGGAATAGTTAAACTAATTTCTTACCCTGACTTTATATGTCTTCCTGATTTATAGCAAAAAAAGCTAAGAGTTTGGCCACAAAACTCTTGATTGGTGAAAATGACGAATGTAAGTTCAGTGAAGATGTAGACCTCCAAAATTCCAAGTCCTTCAACCAAAACAAAACGAATTTACCAAACTTTTTAAATGTAGTTCATGTTTTCTATTAGGAAAAAGAGAAGAAGCCTCCCAGCTGTTTAGCGCCATAACCGCCCCTCATGAAACGTCTCGTTTAAATTCATTGCAAGGTGGAAACTTTCGCACATGTAAATAAAGAAACAACAAAGTAAGCGCTCCGGTTAGTCCAATGTGAATGCTGTTCAGTTCTATTAACATGCTTCAATGCACACATAAAAACATGCACCAAACAAATCAAAATAACACAGAAGCAATTAACAGAGCATAGGGATTATAAACTAATCACTACAGAAACCAATTAAGTGACAACAAATGTCTATTCTAACATGATCTTAATTAAAGAAAACTATTTTGTGGGACAACAATTCAAAAAAGAACAAGAAATGTTCCAGTTTCTGCCGCTATTCAGCAATTTCTCCCTCCAGAACACTTTGAAAGAGGATTAGACTAATTGCCACATACTCAATGGCTAAATGGGATCCGTATGAGCTCTGCTCTTTATAGAAAATCACAGCTACCTGTAGGGTGAACATACGAGCTCTCAGTGCGGTCTGACTGAAGCTCACATACCTTTTTAGAAAAAATACTTTAACAAGAACAGCATCTGGCATCCATGTGGCTAAGAGCAAAGACTTAGACACACACACACACACACACAGCCGGGCATACCTCAAGCTGCCAGCGCTGCCAGACATGTTTGAACAGAGTCAGCAGTCGCTCCCTTCACTCCCCGCCCAGCATTCAGGCTTGGACTCAGCATGAGTAACCTCACAAAACTAGCAGTCGCAATGCAACACACCACAAAAACGTCAAACCAGCCATTACGTAGGCTCGAAATAGTGCAAGCGCCCTTAAAGAAGGGGGTAAGGAGGAAAAATGTCAGGCAATTACAGCAAACCGCAGTTTTTTTCTTTGTTTTTATTTTTCTATTTATTTGAAAACTTTGTTTGTGGCTGAATGAAAACTGTTGGAGCAGGTGATCAGATCTGATCTTGTTTTGTTTCAACTTTCACATCAGAGGAGTTATCTTGCTAATTGTTATTTAAAATGGTACGCAGGATAACCATGCACATATGAAATAATTCAGCCCCAAAGTGCTGCAAAAAAAAAAGAAAAGAAAAAAGCATATACTGTGTCCAGTGTTTGACCTAAATGTGGTGCCGTCTCTCACCAACACATAATCCTCTAAACAATTCTGCCGAAGCAAACAAAATATCCTGGAGGAAATGCTAAGAGCTGCAGTGAGACGGCTGTGAAATCCATTGATAACATCCTCAGGAGAATGCCTGCAGGTTGGATTCCTTTGGTCCATTTCCTTGAAAACACATCACCCTGAGCAAGGGGGGGGGTTAGCAGGGACAAAAGAAGACAAATGCAGGAAGAGCCGACCCATTTTCCCCTTCATCTCCTCTGTGAAACCTGCGATGGATGTGAGGAGTCACCAAGCATCTCTGCAGTTAAAGTAAAAACACCCAGCCCTGATGTTTCCCCCCCCAGCAGCAGGGCTTGTGCTCGCTCAGAAACTAAGCCGCTATAACCACAGTCAGAACACATATTCACCCTGAGATGTAACTAAAGCATACAGCACTGATACAGCACTGCAGTTTTTAATATGTTAATAGCAACATTACTCCTGTTTTTTCCCCATGGAGCCGGGATGTCTTTATCTATCGGTCACTTTGTCCTGACAATATAAACACAGTTTCTCCTTCGTCTAATCTACTAAACAAGCTGAAGGAATACTGGGAGAAAAAGTCTTTAAGTCCTGGACAAAATACTCTGATAAAAGAACCTTCCAAGCTTAAATCAGAAAAAAACTAAAGAATTATCTCTAGTTTATCTTTTATTCAGGACTAACTGCAGATTTCACCGTTTCTATGAGCGTACAGTAATCTAGAAATCTCCCCCCTGACCTGTTGCTGCTCCCTGATTGTGACCTATTCCAAATCTTTATAAAATCAAACACGTGTACCTCAGATATTTCAGTCAACAAAAAAGTAAAGGAATTATTTCCAATCAGAGGTAAAATAGCTGATTACGACATTAGATGTTAGATATTTCTAACAGAATCATTCGGTGGTGACAATGATGTCATTTTCTCTAACTCGCTCAAGGTCTACAGTAAAAAAAAAAAGCAGTTATACCATTTGTATAAACATAAACATCTGCCAGAAAGTTTAATCAGGGTCAGGATCAACAGTTAAGTAGCCAAAACTGGAGATCAAAACAAATGGAAAGAAGGTAATACGTGGTTTCAGGACTGCATAACAGAAATTAAACTATTTGTACCTTTATATGTGTTTATTAAGATGACTTATGGAAATAATGAACCGTAGCAAAAACAAATGACATACAATAGCATAAACACACAACTTATTTTATTAATGAACATAAAATGGTGAGAAATCATATGACCAAAGAGAAAAAAAACCCTAGAGGCTTTTGCTTAAGTCCATAATTCAAAATGAGGATAATAACTGTGAGTATGAAACAATTTATTTAAAAGCTAACATTAGTAACAAACAGTTATGTTTTAACTTGAATGTTTACGTCACTTTAGATGTAATTATCACACAGTAGGTTACGTCCTTTCTTAAGCTCAGGTATAAAACATGTTTTGATGTTACTGAAATGTTAAAAAACAACCTTAATAATTACAGACTGGGGTCAGAAAAACAAAACATTGCATCCGGATGTTATGAAAACAGCATCAATGTCTGAAAGTTTGAAGAGAAACCCCTGACTGTTCATGCAAATGGTGGAGAGAGGGTCTTCCTCCTGCAATTATGGACTTCCCCGCTGACATTCCAACACACTCATCTGAATGAGTCAGGACACACACACACACACACACACACACACACACACACACACACACACACACACACACACACACACACACACACACACAAAAGCATTTTTATGTCCACATATTTCCCTTGTGTTTCCTACTACAGGCTGGTTCTTCCTGTGTAGACGACACCTGCTTCATCACTTCCCTCCTAAACTTCATTTTATCTATTTTTTTGTACAAACTGAACCTACAGAGCATCTAGCTTTCCTTCCTTCACTCCTAGCAGCTTGAATGGAGCCTGCATGAGTAGTTTGTAGAATATCAGCGGGTTAAAAAGCTAAATATCCAAACTATCTTAAACTATTTCCAAGCTACATCTGTGCACTGTTGGATTGATCTGTTTTACTAACATTCCTGCAAAATCAGCTAAAACAAGAAGCCAGAGGACATGATTTTGGCTGTCAGAGTAAAATGCCTGCAGGCGACACATGCTCCCGAGGTTCTCTGGAACAGAGGCAACGCAACCTCCAAGTTGAAACAATGCATACCAGACTGATGAACCAGAACCCCGTATACAGCTACAAATAAACTAGAAGCAAACCTGTTTGCTCTCTACTGCTTCCCAGTCTAATATTAAACAGAAGGGGCATTTTTTACATTCCTCAGATGGGAAATCTAATTTCCACTAAACTAACAAACTAGAATTCACCTCATTCTAAGGAGAGGCTAAAGTTTTCTTTCTTTTTAAGCTCTGATATACACACTCGGCACTTTGGTAATTACACGTCTGTATCAACTTTAAAACCATTTATCTTGTACTGTATAATAAAGATGGATTAAGAGACTAACTAAGCGACAACCACCTCCTTGTGGGGGACATTTTTATGGATAATCTGTTCTGTTTTTTTATTTGTTTTATAGATAACTTTAAAGCCAGAGGAGTGTAAGGCTTGAACTTTGCAAATATAAACCACTTTGCTGTGAGCATAAGTGGGAAAAAGAAGCTGATAGGTTTCATTATTCTATTTGTTTAGAATAGAATAAATTAGAATAGAATAGAATAAATTTGAATAGAATGGAAAATCTTCCCACAATGGAGAAATTCTGGTGTTTACTGCAGTAAAAAGATTATAGAAAAAAATGGTCACACAAATTTGGACCACAGAAAAATGCATAAGACTTTTTTATTATATTTTTGTTGTTCGAAAAAGATTTCATATGTTATATATTATTCTAATCCTATATTCTATGTTTATTGAAAAATATATGCTGACTTTTAAACACATTTGGGCTGGATTTCCACAGCAGGAAAAGAAAAGAAGAAAAAGTTTATCTTAAAAAGGACAAAATATCATATTTTCCTTTTTTTTCACTTCACTAGTATCTATTACATCACAATAAAAGCAAGGATTGAATTTATGAGCAGCCATTAGTAACACAAGAGCAGATTTTTCAGACAGATTCTAGAACATATAAGGAACATAGATTAAAGTATTTTACGTTTATATCACCGTAAAAATGTTTACCAGCTCTATTACACAGCATGCAGTCTGTCCTCACAGAGCTAATACTCTGATATTGACAGTATATAGTCAATAAGAAAATATAAAAGAGAAAATAAATGTGATAAACTGCTTATGATGATGTCACCAGAGGTATGCATGGCAGCTTCTAGTGAGAAGATTGGGTCTAATCGTTGGACAAGAGCAAAGCAAATAAATCACTGTACACTGCATATCTTATAGACGTCAATAAGCCTAAAGTGAGAAGGTTTAAAATGACCGGATAGTCCGTTTATTAACTTTAACCCGCAGAGAGAGGATGGCTGAGCAATAACTGCCTAATAACGGCAGTAAAAGTCCCACAGCCCCGAACTCAAAAACGTTAAAAAGTACGAAGAGAAACACAACTCACCTTTACACGACGAGAAGAAGTTATTCCTTTCAAAACGGTATATCCAAACAATTCTTTTATTTCAGAGAAAAGGGGTCGAAATTCCACCGTTTGGCAGGCTGTTTTATTAGTTTTGGGAAACCTTGTCCGTCCCTCCGCTGCGTTCCGCTGCCCCGCTCTGATCTGGAGCTCTGCATCCGAATACATGGGAGAGGGAGCGGGAAAAGAGGTGGGGGGAGGACGGAGCCACTTTGTTTGTTTTCATTAAAATTACAGGGACATTTTATATCACATCAGGCGCTAAGTTAATTAAGTTATATTCATTAATATAATAAGAATCTAAACGACATATGTTTATGGCGAATATCGCCTCTTTTTTTCTCCGTGCTCCCCCCATAAAGCATCCCGATGTGGTATCTCCCACGAAACCCTGCCTGCCGCAGTAAATTTGGAAATGTTTGGGTGTAGAGGAGGCTACAAACTTAACTGCATGCAGGAGAAGAGCTCTTACAAGTTTCTAATTTACTTCACTTTCACGCCCCGATACTACGGAAGAGGATTAGGGCCACTTAAAAAATTTAAAAGTTAACTGATTTTTTAAATGGGAAGAAGTCAGATTTCTGACTTTTTTTTCTCAATTGTGACTGAATTCTGACAGCTAACAAACATGTTAGCATCAAGCTGTAGCCATGTCTGTTTTAGAGACTAAACTAGCTCTTGTTTTAATCACTTTCTGAGATTGCATTAATGAAACAGCACCAGGGACCCCTTGGACACGTAAAAAGTCACCTAATTCCATAATTCTTCCACCAATGTGTTCCTGTTCCTTTAAAGGAATATTACACCCAAAACATGATTAGCCTTCATTTTCTACTCACCCCATGCTGAACAACACTCTGGAGTACTTTTTGATATCTCAAATGCATCTGGAGATCTGGGAGGCTTTGCTGTCTGCTGACAGCATAAACAGTAGTGTATAGGATTTCCTGAGCCTTCGCCTGCGCACTTCACGACGCCACGGAAACCGGGCGGCAGACCAAAACCAGATGAAAGTGCGCAGATTCAGTGTCTGCTCTGCCAATAATGCAAGCGTAGAAGAAGAAATGTGCTGTTTACCTGTGCAAAGAAAGAAACAACGAAAAGAAAAATGTTTGAGGACTTCAGTGTTGAGGAAGAGCATGAGTTCTCCTTTGCCGCAGCTGAATGCGACTTTTTATCTGGTTTGGTCTGTCGCAGTTTCCTCAGTAGGCCTTGAACGCCAAGCAGGCGCTGCCAGGAAATCCTATACACTACTGTTTATGCTCTAAAAACATTCTAAATGACTTCGCTTCGAAAATTCTGGACGCTACCCACCTCAGGACACTTTGGAATACATTGGACGAAAGCAGTATGGAGGAATATTGACACGCTTATTGTGGACTTTATGGACCTTTCTGCCTCGGCCATAGACCTCCATTATTTGAATGTCAGCAGACAGCAAGAAGCCTCCCAGATCTCCAGATGCATTTGAGATATCAAAAAGTACTCCAGAGTGTTGTTCAGCATGGGAGGTGAGTAGAAAATGAAGGCTAATCATGTTTTGGGTGTACTATTCCTTTAAACAGCTCACATGTTTGTCAGTGAAGCTGAGTGCTCCACATCTCTGCCTTCATGGGGCCCATCTACATTAAGATCCAACATGCTGAGATTAAAGTCAGAATTCTAAAATTAAAACCAGGTTTATGCGATTTAAGTCAGAATTTTGACTTTTTTTCTCATACTGAAATAATTTTTTTAATCAGTTAACTTTTGTTTTTAGCGGCCCTAATCTTCTTCTGTACAATACTTTGTGAGATGTGATTATTTTGCAGGACTTTAAAATAAAAATGTTGATTTAATATGGCAGCTATAACCGGTTAATAATTCATATAACTGTGAAATTATTAAGTCCAGGTTTAATCAATGTATTTTGCTTTTTAAACTTGTTTTAGTCTAGTGTCAGGATAACGTTACACATGTTTTTTGTGTTTTTACAAGAATCTCTGTTCACTGTAACATTTTTCATTTGAACAAAAGACATTTTAACGTATTCTAACTGTCCATGGCTCAGATTTCATACTGCCCTAACTAAAAGCCACTAATGGTTAAATAATTTAGGATAATAAGGCATAATCCTAGTGGCATATGGTGCCAGTTCCCCCAAGACATAGATACAAGGACAACAAAATAGTAATGATCCAGTAATAACTAATCTAGTTGAGTGTGAATAGCAGGGAAGGACAGATCAATGTTTAAAAGAAAATAAGAACCCCCCCAGACATGGAGATTTGACATATTTTTTAAGAACCTACTTTACCTATTCTCCCAGTTTATCGTAATGGTAAAAACTATTGGCAATGCATGCTTTTAATGGATCAAAATGGATGATAAAACTGTGAAGTTAATATCTTATTATTGAATATCAAGCTTCAGAGTCAGACACCAGTTTCGACATCATGAAACACCAATAGATGATGTTATATAATGCTTTTATTGTGTAAACGATGCATTGACGCTCCCGCTTGTACCCCCAAAAAAAACCAATATATATTTAAATAACAAAAACATATAATCTCAAACCAACACATTTGATTTTCATATTGTTGGCATTAAAAAAGCAATAAAAAATGTTATTGCTACAAAAAAATATCTTCAACATGTGGAGGAAGAATAACAAGTAACTTTGTTGCCTTCATGGAAAAAAAAACAATGTATGGCTGTAATGCTAACAGTCTGCATCCCATTTAAAACACCATCACCTATGAATAGAAAGTGTTATAATGAGTTTGGAGATAAACCCATTTTGGAGACAAACTGTACCTTTTTTTGGATTTCTTCTTTTTTTTTAATGTAAAAACTATATATCTTTTTCCTGTCACTTCTCAACTATGGGCTACATGGTTTCCATCTATCACTGTCGCCTAAATTACAAATATAACACATTAAAGTTTACAGTTTGCTCACAGTGAATTATGGGAATATGGGTGAAAATACTTTTGGCAGATAGTGCATATGCCATGTCCAGGCTCTTCAAAATGAACCATCATCTGCCCACCCACATGATGTCAGACAGTAGGGAGAACCGTGACACCGTGACCCGTAATTAGTGCTCAGGGGGGCCCAGCTTCTGTTCCAACTGCTTGTCAGGGAGAAAAATGACTCTCTGCATGAAAAGGGACAAGGAAGCGTAGCTGGCCAGGCTAACCCCCGGCCCAGACATCAGAAAGCTTTGAAGTTACATCAGAAAAAGCACCTGTAGACAACAAAGCTACCAAAGGACTATGATCTTATGGGTGGTGGGGGGGACAATAACTGATCAGGTTGCTGTACGTTCAGAGCCTCATGTCTAAAACAGAAATGATATTGTGTGCTACTTCAGAAAATATCTTCATTCATGAGTTTTGGTGGCACAGTCCCCCTCCTCCAAACAATCTGTTTCCCTGTACTCTCTAAAAGCATATCGACAGAGCAAAGAGCCTTTCAAGTGTGACACACCTGACCTTTTTGGCAGCCCCCCCTCCCTGCTACCACCACCACCTCCCTTCCAAACTGGCTCTCCTAAGCCTTTGTCTGCAAATGTTCCTGTCTTGATTTGATTTGCTTTCTCTGGCCAGGCTGGAGGTGCAGCGGGGAGTAGCTCGGGCTTTTTGTTGCAGCAAAATCTTGCTAATTGAAAACAACTCCCTCTGCGTTTCCCTCTCCCTGGGGGAAAACCGACTGTCTCCTCCAGCAGACTTCAAGCATTGGAGGGAGCCTTTTCCATCTGCCCTTCATTTGACTTAATATGACACATGCAGCTACATACTGGGGATTATGAAGAGGCAAAGACTTTAATGCTTTGCTATTTTAAGTCTAAAAAAGACCTAAGCATTACATTTTCAGTGCACATGCTAATGTAGATCCTAAGTTGTCTGGGCCATGGTGAGTGGATGAGAACATGAATTTTGTCATTGTCTGGAAGCAGAGTCAGCTTTGAAACATCAAGTTTGTACAAAGCAATAAATAAGGAAATTGAAGAGAGTTTTACTTTGCTCTAAAAAAAAACCAAAACAAGTAATAAAGTAAAAAGGGAAATAAGACATTTTTTTTTGTAAATATCCATATATACAGTGATCATTTATGTGTCATGATTTTATCTAAGGCTGTGACCCACATGCAGAAGACCAAACAGAGAGACCAGGGAAAAGTTTAACAGGTTTTATTGAGAGTAGGTTGAGAGGAGTCCATTGGGACTAAAAAGTGAAGGGGAAGATTCTGTGGTTAGTTCAGGCTCAGTGGGAAATTTGTGTCTTCGACTTGAAGAAGGGAATTAAGGCAACAGGACTCACGTTTCCAGAAAAAGGTGTCTCTTGTTGAATTTAGTCGGTGTGGGTTGTTTTTCAGTGAATGACTTGCTCGTTGGAGGGCGGACAGGGTTTACCCAGGCTGCGGTTCTTCCTTGAAGAACGGAGGAGCTGACTGCCACTTAATTTTCCTGCGTATACTTGAACGGATTCCCGTAGAGATGAAACCTCTGCTCAGAGAGACGCCCAAACAATCCTTGGGGAAAAGTAGATCCAAACCACTAGCTTGAATCCTCAGCTCACCTTGATGCTCAGAGAATCCTTCCAGGGGGGAGAAGGTCCAAAACATCCAGTTTGCAGAATGACTTCCTGCAGAAAGGCAAAGACAAAAAACTACTAGACTCAGGTGACAAAAACTCAGTGTCTTGACTCAGCAAAACTCAGCTTGGCTAGAGTGCCCAAAACTGGCAAACCCTCTGGCGTGAGCTAGTGGCAGTCAGCAGCTTAAGGGCCCTCCGGTAATGAGGCAACCATCCGCAGGTGTGAGGAGGCCAACCAGAACCAGGCGCCGCCTGGTGGAGGAGGGAAGACAAACAAAAGCACAACCCACACAAACTGGATTCCTAACAATATGCACAAATACCCAGCGACAGCCTAAGCTCGGATGGGGCCTCAGGGAAAACTAATTTTGAGACCCTCTATTTCTGCCTGTAATATAGATTATTGCATTTTAGTTAGGTACTCAGATCATTCGCACTCCTATTTTAAACCAATTTCAGCTCAGGTAGTGCTGATTACATGATCCTACATGTAAATATCATCCAGTTTTACTAAAAGTTACACAATTTACAAGTATTTAAGCCAAAATCGTAATCTGATTTACTATTTTTGTTTTTTTTTTTGTTTCATAAACCTGCAACAGCAGTGAGCAACATTAATCTACAGTGCAGGAACATGTAAGATAGGACTGAATATAATACATTTAATTGCCAAAAATATGAAACACATATTTAAATAAAAAGTTATCTGAAACCAGGTAAGACAAATAGTTAAGAAAAGCAATTTTATCATGAAATTGTATGTTTTTATTGAAGTCATTATACATTAAAAAAAAAGATTACCCTTGTGCAGCCCCTAGTACCCTAAGCAACCAGTTAATTTGCTTATGCTTTGTATTGTGATAGGCTCCAAACAGCCCTTGACATAAACTTAATTAACAAATGTTTCCAACCGATGCATCTCTTGATTGTCCTAGATCAGCCAGTGATACTGTGTTATCTGCAAGCCTCAGAAGTTGTACAGACGGGTTCATGATGTTCAGGTATAACCACAATCTTCTACGTGATTTCATGGAAAATCTTGTCTAAAGTCATTTTGACCCATATAAGTCTAAACTCTTTGGCATATACATTTAAGCCCCTCTGATCAAAACATTTGTGAAGCCGTGTTTAGTTGTTTTCTGGTTCTGATTAGATGGAGACATTGTTTTGAAAACAATTTTAAAGCCTTGCCTTTAAAATTGGTTTATTGCCTTTGATCAGAGGACGATACCAATTAGAACAAATTATAGCTCCTGTTCTGTTCCTCCATCTTTCTTGGGTTCACTAGTAAGAGCACACTAAAAAGTGAATGCAGCTCCAACTTAAACGAATTGATTTAATTGGTAACAAGTAATTGAATCAAGCAGAGCCAATTTTTATTTTATTTAATTTTGAGTTTATAAGTTGCAAAGTTACATTGGTTAATTTGGGCAATTTTTTTCAATTACTTTTTACCAACTGAAGCAGTTCATTTAAGCTGGAGATGCATCCTCTTATTTAATGGGTAGGAAGGGAACTTCAGACAGCATTACTGAATCCAGACATCATTAGGCGTTAGAAAGGCACATGGAGTAAAGCTTTAATACTGGAGCCACAGCCTCCTGGAAAGACAAAAAAATGTTTACAAATGGAACAAACAGTTGAAGCTCTCCACTATAAAAACCAAAAAACACTTTAATTGTGTAAATTTGCATGTGTCACACAGAGTACATTTAAAGAAAAGCATACATTTTTTTTTTAATTCAGTGAGGGTCCTCTGCCCCAAAAGGATTGTGGGAATCCATATAGCTCCTATGAAGCGGTTAGCAACGTCTAGAGGTCCGTTTACTAAATTATCTATCAATAGGCTCTTCTTACCTGCTTCCTTACTGCTAGCAATATTTAGATCCACCTATCATGGCAGCCTCTGTGCTTTGGCTTATCCGATCAACCTCCATTACAGTTTCAGTGTCTGCCGCATGTTGCAGGTTTCCATCTGGATGTTGCTCCGTTCATCTTTCTATGAAATTACACAAAAGAAAAGCATCCCTAAAGCATGATGCTGCCACTACTTTACTTTATCAAGCCAACAGGGTTTCTTTTTGCTTTTTGTATTAGAGTAGAAATATATATATGTATATATTTGAAATCATATCTAAAGGTCATTGAACTCTGTTTGATTTTTACATAAAATCCCTAATAAATACAGTCAGTTATGTAGCTGAAATTTGGCTAATCTTAAGGGGTTGAATACTTTTTCAGGGCCCTGTAAACACCAACGCCGCATTTATTAATTTTTTTGTGTGATGCTGTAGACACACCTGACGGTTCAATTTATAATAGAGGAAAGATTGTGGCTCACCATGTTTACTCTATGCATGGATGTGATCTCAAACAATAAGGCAGATGGTCAGTCAGTAGCATGAGATCATTGATTAGGTTTTCCCAGCCCTCAGGGAAATATGAGGGAAGGGGAGGCCGTGCTGGACTGTTATGACCTAATAGAGACTGAAGGTGCACTCTAATGTGCTATAACTTTGATGAGGAGTAATATTGAAACATCATTTGAAGTTTTAAGAATGAATTTCCTGTAGTATTTCAAGGGAGGAGGAGCAATAAATATCAAACCCTCATAAAATCCGTCAAGGCAGCCCTGCAGGAGCATGATGAGTTTTCTGCATGCAGAAATATAAAGACATTAATTCTAATCATCCAAAGCTGTCTGACAATCCTGCATGGTTCCAGAAATGGTTTCATGAGCAGAAATAATCAACTGCAAATAAGACGGGGTAATTTACTGTCCAATCCTTGCACATTCAAACACTGTTGTGCTGCAGCCTCTGATCAACGTTTCACCTCTTGCTGGGAAACATGTGAGATGACGGCTGCCCTCTGAGACAGTCCTTGCAGTATTGCAGAAACAAAAGGGTCATCCATTTGCTGCTAAACAATTCCAGCTTTCTGCACAGTCAGTACCTTGTTTGTCAACCCACTTCTGGCTGTAGATGACGCAGCGCTGAGAGCAGGATGAGACAGCTAGAGAAGACAAAATAAACAGAGAGAAAAAGGAGAGAGAGTGCTAGTAATGGAGGGATGAAGTCACCAGATGGTACAGTGAAAAGAATAAACAATGGGAACAATAAACCGGTTTTTATTCAGAGTGCTTCTGTAAAGCCTTAACTGCAACACCCCATGCAGCTCATATGAAGCAGGCAGCTCTAGTATCAGCAGGGCAGGAAATACTTTCTAAACTCTTCGTTTAGGAGCCTCTGAAAGGAAGGAGTGCTTCACCCAAACAAATACCGTGTGAATGGATGTTAGAGTTGGAAATATTTACTTGTCACAGTGTCATTACAGAGCTGTGCCAAAAAGAGTTCACACTTAGCAAATATTTTAATACTCTGTAATCTTTATCCTCTTTTATCTGGATCCTCTGAGTCAGACCAACATAGGTAGCACAGACATTTAAAGGGGAAGAACAAATTGGGCCCTATTTTCCAAAAATTTGGTATAATGAAATACTGGGAAATGGAACCAATATTGCATAGACAGATGTTTCATTTTTCAGTTTCGGACTTTGACTAGGCCATTGTTTAAAAAAGTCTAAACTAAGCCTCTCTGGCTCTGCCTTTGAATTGTTGTTCTGTGTTTTGAAGGTGAATCTCCACCCCAGTCTCGTGTCCTGTGTGGCCTTTAACAGATAATCCTCCATTATTGTTCTGTTCTTATCTCAGGCTGTCTAGTTATTATTTAAAGAATGCCTTTTTTTCATACTAATGTTGTTAAGTTTGTCACACATAGTGTTTCACATGAGGGGGAAATAATAATTTAACTTTGTTGATCTCACATTGGAGAAATGTACCCCTGCATTTAACCCATCTCTTTGGGGAGCAGTGGGCTGCCATCATGGAGCGCCCAGGGAGCAGTGTGGGGTTAAGGTTCTTGCTCAGAGACCCAGAGTGACAGTCTGTGGGAGTGGGGCTTGAACTCAGAACCTCAGGATTCAAAGCTCTACATTCTAACCGCTAGGCTGCCAGACTCCAGGAATGTTTAAAAATGTTCAATCCAGGTCTAATTTTACCAGGATGCCTCCCACCTCTACAGCTCACACATTGGATTCATACATGGCTCATACTTCACAGCAGCAGGTTGAGCCAAACATCCTCTAAATGTGCAGGGTCATCTTTGAGCACGCCATTTCACTTTTCTTTCACCAGTTCACCGCAGTTCTTCCAGCAGTCCACACTTTCTCTGCTCTCTTTTTCTCATGGTCTTCTCCTTCTTTTCCCATCGCCCGCTTTGCCACAGGTTTGCCTGCTGTGTCTAAAAGTAGCAGCAGCAGCAACCCAGACTGACAGCTCATTGGCTCATTTGGATCACGCACAGCCTGGAGCCGGACGCCTCCCCAGGGCTTTACCGTATTAACAGGAGAAGAGGAGCAAGTGAAATTAGACACTGTTGTTGGACAACATGTGGTAATTTATAAATGTTTTAAATCAGGTTGGGTCCAGATTAGCCAGCAGGTGGGTCCGCTAATCTGTGAGCTCTGCTGTAGAGTATCAAAGTAAAAAGGTGTCAAATAGAAACTCAATTGAAGCCCATTGCTTTGTGTTGATCTTTTATTCCAAATGTAATAATATTTTAAGAAGGTCAAGAGGTGTGGATTTTTAAGAGGCTGTATGAATACTTTTTACAAGTGTTTACAAAATACATAATATTAATTCACTTAACATCATTAGTATTCGTCTCACATATAGCATGTAACTTGAATGAATGTATTTGTTATTTCAGCCTCAGCAGATGGCTGGACCTTTGCTGGAGGTTTCTTCCTGTTAAAAGGGAGTTTTTTCTCTCCACTGTCGCTACAAGCATGCTTAGTGTGAGGTATTGTATTTGAGTCAATGCAATCAACTGGTTTACCTTAGATAGAAAACTTTGGATCAATTTGACTGGATGATCTGGTTGAACTGGAAAGTGCCTTGAGATGACATGTGTTGTGAATTTGGCGCTATAGAAATAAATTGAATTGAATTGAACTGAATTATTTACCCATTTGAAGCATCTCTGAGCAGATGAAGTGAACCAGTACTTGGATAACGGCTCAGGAAACTGGTTAATGGACTTCCTTATCAGTCTGCAAAATATTGATTAATTGATTTTAATTTTTTCCTTGTGTTTAGGTGACAGTTATGGGGACATTGAAAGGAGACCTGAGCATTGATCCTGGTCAGTCACAGCTGCACAGTTGCACCCTCTTATATACTTTGAATCAATCTCTACTGGTATGTCGAATTAGTTTCTGTTTCAGTAAAGAAACAACAATATAGAAGTCTGTTTGAGTCCTTCAAGAAAGAATGTAAATTTAATGGAATGTGTTCGGCTCCTATCCTCGCTGGTATCCTCTCATTTCTCTATCGTGTCAGAGTGGGAATGTCCTGCAGGTGAATGCAGCCCAGTCTGTCAGCTCACACAGGTAGTGGTTACTCTGTAACGTTATGCTTTATGATGAGGCCCTCTGTCTTTACTTAAATCAATATGAATCCAACCTTATATTATATGTTAAGATTATGGATTCCAAAAACAACACCTACATTCCCTGACATGGCATGTCTTGACATGCTGCGTAATCTATTTTAATATAGGCTAAGGTTTAAAAATCCTGAAATCCTACCACTGATGTAAAACTACCAGAGGTATAACCATCAGCTCAGAAGACAGGAGACACATTTTTAAGGTCTGTTGAGATATTTATCTTCATTTCCTTACACCAAGGAGCTAACTTTCTTTCTTTACACTAAACTCTGGTTGAGTTGACACATTGAAATTATTGTATACGTATCTATTAAGTACGATGGCCCTGAAGTGCAAACTGCAACTACAAATCTAAAATCGCAACTACATAAAGCAAAGCGCAACTACATTAAGGAAAAACACAATTACATTAACCTACCGGAAAAGGTAGGTACCAGTGGGAAACATGAGACATCGCTGATTGGACGACGGCGCCGTTTGACCCTTGAACCGGAAGTTGCGTCATCTGAACAGTCCAGCTTCTTTTAAGTGTGTCTTCAGTGTTCGCAAAACTAACTGAAATTTGGTGATTAGTCTTGAGCATATCCAGTATCACCTCGTACGTATGTCCTGATTCAAAATATTCCTGGATAACGGCAGCTATGTTTGGGGCGTCGACAATATCCATGTTTTCAAAAGGCGCAGCAGGCAGAATGACTTCCGGTTCAACGGTCAAACGGCGCCGTCGTCCTAATCGGGCGATGTCTCATGTTTCCCACTGGTACCTACCTTTTTCCAGTAGGTTAATGTAATTGTGTTTTTCTTAATGTAGTTGCGCTTTTAGATTTTTACTTGCAGTTTGCACTTTAGGGCCACCGTAATTAAGTGGCAATTGACACATGAAAACACAATTTCTAAACAGAAAAAAGAAACCTATGCATCATTTTATTTATCTTAATTATCTTAATTTATCTTAAGCTACTTTTCCTATGCAAAAATGCGAGAATTAAAAAGCCTCCCATTGTTTCCCGCGGTGCAAACATCTCTAAGGAATCTTGTTTTCATGCACTGAGTCTAAACCCAAGACCTTGGCCACATCCCATAAACTACAAGTTATCCCCGCCGAGACAAAACAGAATCAATTCAAACAAATAGAACTGGATGAGAAACCAGACAAGGGCACTGCAGAGAGAATAATCTGTCATGTAGGAAAGGAAATGAAGTGGGAGCAAATATTTGCCCACCCTGGAAGAGTGTTTGGGTTTCTGGGTCAAAGTCCTAAAACTAAAATATATCTCAACCGTTTGCTTCCATCTACTCAGAAACAGTTTACCCAAACTTAAAGTCAGAGCTTTGACACAACTCACTTTGACCAAAATTGTGGAATTCTTCTCCTATTAGTTTTGACCTTTAAGAAAAAAAAAGAAAAGGTTTTCAGTGTTTTGGGATTGAGTAGTAGCTACTGCATGTTTCACTCCCTGCATGTTGTGTCTGTACAGACAGAGATAGCACTGCTGCCAGGAGAGGAAGGGGGGATTAGGAGAGTGTTGGATTATATTCACTGTGATGCTGTGGGAAGTTTTTAAGGATTAGACAATAAATCACTAAGACTGCCGGTAAGAGACGCATCTTAAGTCCTATTAAGACTACCAAGATGTGGTTATATAACAGATTGATTTTGAGATGATTATATGAAACCTCCAGTGGAAATTTAAGCGTTATACTCCCACTTAGGGGTATTTTTAGGTACTAGATTCCCAGCATGAACTTTGCATCAATCTGCTGACAGTTATTTCTCTTTTAACTGTTTCCATTAACCCTTTAAAGCCCGATCCAAGAATAAAACAAAACAGAAAAATTACTTTTTTGGTTTGAATTCCTTATTTGCCCTTTTAACAAAATATGTAAAAAGAAAAAACAGAAATATAATTTTTGATATTAATAATTTATTACTATGCGATAAGTCAAGATTATCTTTGTGTAGTCTTCTACTGGCTGTTATCAGGTATATCTGATTGTGTACAATAGATTTTGAGCAAAGTTTTTACCATTAAATTATGCAAAAGGTGTCAGACGCATAAAACATTTCAGAAAACCGTATGTATCAAATATGATACATTTGGCATTACAGGGTTAAGAAGAACAATTCAGGAGAAAAATGAGAAGCTAGGACGTTTGCTACATGCATAATATAAATAAATATCAAATTATGACTTTATCATTGAAGTTCTAAATATATCTCTAAATACATTTATATCCCACGGCAGCTTTGCCATTTAACATGAACATTTTTGCAAATTTCATGCTTTGTAAAACCTTCATGTTTAACATGTTCCTCAAGGGCAGAGCTCCGCTTTAGGTGAAGATTGATATAGATTGAGTTTAGAAAAATAAAAACCAACAAGTGTCAAGTTTAAAGCACTTAGCTCTACATCCAGGAACGTCACCAGGTAATGCCTCATGTTGACAGGATAGTGCTTTGCAAGACTCACTCCCACAAGATTTCTTGGCCTGTCATCTCAGCCTTCATGGACATTTGTGGATCTTTCAGACATGCAGTTAAAGAACAAGCTCGCTTTGCTAGGTATTGCTCAGGCAGTTTTTTGTGTTCGTTTCAAACTCAATAATAATAATTAAAAAAAGGTTTTTCAGGGTTCCTACAGCATAAGGCAAGTTAAATTCAAGACTTTTTTAAGACTTTTTAATGCCACTTGAAATAAAAATTTTAGACCAAATTAAGCTAGAAACACAAGAAAACCTGCTTGCAACAACTTAACCCAAACGGTTTATTTTAACATAAACCACTGCACTAATGTTTCAAACAGGAAGAAAGCTAAAACACACAAATGACAGATATATATATTTTTAACAATTATTTAACTGAATTCACAAACTTTGTTTTAGCAGGGAACAAAACAAATCAGTTTTAAACCCCCAACATAACCAGTGCTAAGTCTTTTTTGCAGCTATTTTTCTTTGTATGGTTTTCTTAGTATGTTTGATTTGGTGATAAGTGGAGGGCGCTTGCAGAGACAAGGGATGGAACTAAACTGGAAAATACCGGTCTGTTTCTCTGGTAACTCCATTTTGACGCTTTGTGTTTCGCGCTTCGCATGTGCACTCCACTGCCTTAATTCCCCATCGTGCTCTGAGCTTGAATGACTTCTTGCATGTAAATCCACTGAGCCTCATGTATGTTCCCTGGTTTAGCCATGGAGAAAACTCTTTGGCTGGAGACAATTTTGGTTACATTTACACTTGCCTGTTATTTTCCAGACAAAAGTAAATGGTGCATCTCCCAAATGTCCTCGGCCAGCAACAACGCTTTTATTGTAGTTCGGCCAGTCGGGACGAAACCAATAATGGAGAGTCGTTTTTTTTTTTAAAAAATGTTTTCAATTTTAATGTTTTATTTAGATTACAAAAAATAAGTCTAAATAAAAATAATCCTATTTATGATGTTTTAAAAAATTATGACCTACTAAAAGACTGATTTAAGACATTTTTATACCAATTAAGGCTTTGAGTTTTATTTTGAAGAATTCAATGCCTTTTAAGACTTTTTAAGGACCCGTGGGAACCCTGGTTTTTAATGATAGGGAAAAAAAGTTGTTAAATGTTAAAGTAGTTTGAAAGGACATAAAACAAGGAAAACTGTAAGCAGCAAGAGTAAAAAGTTTTGAAGTTAAACACTAAGCACACATTGATCTTCTTGCTGTAAACTTCTTAAATGTCCAAATGTATTGAACTAGACTGCAATACATCAGGGAATAGGTTATGCAGGGGAAAAAAGTAGATGTCTAAAGTGGTTTGTTTTTAGCCTTCCCCCGCCCGGAGTGAATTGAAGTGCGTCCGTTCTTTGGAGACACTGATTCAATGGTTTGAGAGACGTGGAGCTGAAAGGTCAGCCTCTTTTAGTTTTCAAGAAAACACAATGAATAAAGGGGCTGTCCTGTTCTATCTGCTTTCTAAAGTGGAGAGCATTATGAGACTTAACAAAAGACCAGCGTTTGCATCTCCTTTTTGGAAATGTTGTATCAAATGTCTTTCAGAATGACACGGCTAAAATAGTAATTTGATGGCCTAATTGTGATGAAGATGTATAGTTGGCTTTTTGTGAGGTTAATGTCTAAGGTCCAATAGCTTATAATCCATTGTTTTTTTTTTACATTTTTTCTTACAACTTCACCATAGATCTACATGTATTATCTTATCAGTCCATAGATTTGACTAAATTCCGTTCTGCTTTTGGTACACAGATCCATCCATACATTCAGAAGCCAAAATAATAATTTTCTTTAGCTTATCAATTTAAAGCAGGGTTTTTTTCCATTTTGAAAGGATAATCAAGTTAAAAGTTAAGTGATTTTCAAACTCAAGTATTGAATTCACAAGTTTTAATTCTTTAGGAAGTTTCACAAAGGCTTAAACTACACAGGCTTAGAAATGCAAAGGTTTAAGGGGACATCTGGCTGAAAGTGTCATGATCTTGGCGCTGATGACTGGCCTGATTACTCATTTAATTCACCTGGTCTGCCCAGTTTCTGATTACCGTTCATATATTCCACCTGTTCCAGCCTCTGTCCAACCTGCCTTCTACCAGTCATCAGTGTCAGATTATTCTTGGTGAGAGTCTTCTACCGAATCTTAGTGTTTTCTGATTGCCTGATCCTGACCCCTTCTGCCTCTGGACCTCTGAGCCTGCCTGTTCTGATCTGTTTGCCTGACCTGACTTCGGACTCCTGTTGGATTCTGCCCGTTTATCGACCCTAGAACGGATTCCTGACACCTTCCTGGATTTTGCTTAGGTACCTCAGACGCCCTCGCTGTTCCCTGCAAATCACTTTACTTAATAAACGTTGTTGAGAATCCAACTGTCCGTCTGCTTCGAAAACTGGGCCTTGATCGGAGCCTTGACAGAAAGTCCCCATTTAGGTTGCACCTCAATTACTTTGTATTTCTGTAGCCATCAACAAGCCTCTGGTTTGTTTCTGGTTGGATTTTTTTTTAACATTTTAATTTCAGCATCACAATCCAAAATTAATTCCAGAATAACTGCAACAAAATAAACATATTTATATGATAACTTAAATGTCTTATCCCAATAAACTAAGTAGTTTAACATTTTTCACTTTTCCTATTTCATTAACTGATTACGTGAACATAAATCAACAACAGACACACAATGTGCTCAGGATGACGACGTAAGAGTCTGTCTCTGTTCTTGACATGAAGCCAAGCAGATAAAATAAATATGCTTTAGATTTACTGCTTTAAAATGTGACAGTGATGCCTGGTATAGCAAACAGAAAAAGAAAAACAATCACTCCTCCCACTCAGATAAACACGTTCTTTGTTCATTCATATTTTAACTTTGCATCCCTGCATTTACGATGATAAGAGTTGGGTAGTTGCTGGTTACATTTACTGTATTCACTTTAACAACAAAATTAATGTCTCTGATAGTTTTATTGCACTTTCAATCTTATTACAATGTGATTAATATTTATTTTGAATAACAGTGTTCTTTATTTATAGTTTCTGGCTGCTTATCAATACTCATTTAAGTGACTAATGAACAAACATGTTCAATCAAAAACTCTCCAGAGATAATCCCACACATTTAGTTTGTAAACAAGCTCCATTGTTGAGTCTGTTGTCCCATTTGGAGATGAAGTGCTTATGTAGGAAACGGTAAAGTCTGTTATTTGAACTTGTTTTCTCTGTTCCAACATGTATACGTTGCCTACTGTTTGTAAGATTTTGTAAACTCATAAAACACACATAAAACCAGTTTAATGTGTGTTTGGGATCAGTGTCCTCTTCAAACACCCATTTTTCCAGCCAAGTTAAAACAAAAACCATCTCCCTCATAGAAAAAAACAAAACAACTATTTTTTTAAATTTAAGTACAATAACGGCTGAAGAAAACATTGAAGACTTTTGGAAACTGGAATTATATTTATAGTGAGGCAAGTCTAAGATCCCCATTAAACTAAGACAATTCTGAGAAAAACAGAGTCCAGATCTTCACGCATGATAGAAATGTACGGCTGCCTACATGGACAAAAGAGAGTTTAATAGTTATAGAGCCCAGTTATTAATCTTTCCACAAAAAAATGAGCGACTGTCGTCCATATTTTTTTTTCTTCTCCCAGCTGGAATCTTGAAAGTCACGTGACTAGGACGTAAAACAATAGAAAGGGTATAGGCAGAAGGAATGTAACAGTACCACAAAAAAATGGCCATTAATGTACACTCCACTACGTTTTGCAGTGTGTGGACCAACGTAGTGGAGGTGGCATTTTCCATGAGACTGGGTTGCATGAGCACACTGGTCCCAACAAGAAGTATGTGTGTAGGAGTGAAGGTGGAGCATTCAGTCCTGAAAAAACTACTGAACATGTTAACAGACAGAATCATGGTGATGAAATGTTTGGACGCCAGCAGCTCTGTTTTCAACACTTAAAAATTGAATGACCATGTTTGAAAGCTGGATTTGAGATGTTGAAATTTTAATGTTCTCCTGCCTTTCTGTTAAGCAGAGAGATCAAATCAGGAAAGTGGATGACAAGAAAAAAACAAAACATTTGGTGAAGGTGTAACTGACTAAAGGTATATTCCGGAGCCCAGTATGATTAGGAACTTGCAGGACAAAGAAATTTCACAATAAATCAAAAATAGCTCGTTTAAAAAAAAAAAAAGTTTTTATAAACTATTGCTAAAGGTTATCTGATTGAAATCGGCATAAGAGGAGGAAAAAATAATCTACACAATAGTCCATTCTGTTTTTATGTTCCATTCTCGTGGCATTCAGATTTCCAGGCTCCCAAACCTTTGCAGGGAAAGTTTGGCTGAAACATCCCTGAGGGGCAGAATTCAGATTCTAAAACCCGGATCAGCAGGCCCAAATCTGACTTCACAATCAGTTAAGATGAGCTGTTCAAGAGCTTTTTAAATGCTCTAAATGCTTTTATTATTAATGTTTGAAACTGTTTGAATCAGGCATATACAAACAATGAGCTACTGTGACACTATTATTCCTGGGTCTGAGCCAAACAGATAAGCTAAGCATTGCTGGCTGCCCTACTGTCTTGTGGTCAGTTTATGCACTGGAGGAAAATGTGGCTGTGATGGCTTGGAAGATTAGTAATTCATTAGCAGCTCTAATTCTATTCAGGGTATCTTACTTTTTTTATTTTCTGTATTTTATTTAAAATTCTAAACATTTTGAGCTAAATTTGATAATTAAAATGAATATTAATCATTGATATGTAATACAGACTAAGACTAAGTTAAGACTAACTTGTTCTGTTTTTTTGGCTTACTGAATTCCTTTAAGATTGCTGCATTTGCGTCAGAATCCCACTGATTTCCAGACAGAAGTTGAATAATTTCATCAGTTGTTACGGGGAGCCATGGCAGAGAATGAGGTAAGATTAACAAGCGGCAGAGCAGAGCTCTTTATGTTAACACTGAATATCTCCAAGCTGTGACCACCCAATTACATCATCTCCCACCATGATTGATGACATGTGCAAAGGGTTTTCCCAGCATTAGTCCAGTGAGGTGGTTTCACCTCCACCTGCAACACAAAGAGGCAAACTATGGAGCCAATGTGACAAAGTAAAGAGGTCCACTTCATTTGCTTTTTGTTGCTTCTTCTCTCAGGTTCATCATGTTCACAGTTCAGTGAAGGTTAGGAGGCCTGGGCGCTCTGTGGTCTTGTACCATGGAAGCTCCTAGGATTTACTAAAGCATTTAAATGAAAATATGGCCAGAGAAAAGGTCAGCTTTGATCATATGGCTCACTTTATTCGTCAAGCATCACAGAACTGGAATGCACAGAACTAAAGCAGATTAAAAAATCAGCCTCCACCATTAATTGTAACTGCAATATAATATAAAGAAAACAAATGTTACTTTATGTTAGAGCAAAACATGGTTTCATTTTTTCAAAGAGGCTTGGGGTATAATTATCATTTTCTATCTATAAAATTATGCTCACAAATACATGAAACGGGAACCAAGAAGGTCCTGGGTTAGAATCCCAGTCTGGGGATCTATCTGAATGGGGCCTGCGGGTTCTCCGTCTTCCTCCAACAGTCCAGAAATACGACCACTAGATTGATACTAACTCTAACTTAACCTTAGGTGTGTGGGTATGTAAGTACAAGTATGTACTATATAGCTAATTAGACATTATTCCATTTGTAAATGGTTGAAACCAACATATTTAACTATGTAACACCAAAAATATCCCAGGTTCCACTAGAGTTACTTGTACTAGAGCTTGAGAATCTTGGTTCCGCTGAAGAATAACAAGAGAGGGAACTCAGAACCATTTCCCTTTTTTTCTTCTGCTTAAAAGTTTGCTAAAAGGTTTATCTAGATGCCAAATAAGGTTTTTGTGTGTTGCAGGTGGATAGGTGTACAGCAACGAAGACACCTGAAGCTAAGTAAAGTTTTTTTAATGAATATAGTCTAAACAACTTAAAAGGACTTGGATAAAAGAAACAAAATAAAACAAAAAGAACAGCAAGGATTGTTAAAAAGAATGAGCTGTAAACCGAAGTGAGGCTTTAGTCACAAACCTGGACAATGGTGGACAGCAAGGTTCACACAGGACCAGGATGAAATTTGCCCCTGAAGACTCTTTTAGCAACATGCCTGCAGCATGGCATAGGATCAGTCTGGAGAAAAAACTTTATGTTCAGATCAACCTCTTTATATGTCAAATATGCACGTTCCTCGGCTCCACATTGATTAGAGGTGGCACTGTGGGAGTGGTCTATATCTATGTGTGCACGTTCACCTGCATCCAGTTTGTGTGTTGGGCCTGCAGCATGGCATGGGTTCAGCTGGGGAAAAACTTTATAAACCTCCTTATATGTCAAAGCAACACATGATCTGTCCTAAAAACTGCACTGTCTGTGATATCTTGGTTCCATTGAAAACAGCAGCATAGAGCCATGTCTCCTTTTTTTATGCTGTCAAACAGAGGACTAAAGAAGTGCAAACTCCTGGCAGGGCGTCATCCAGTGTAAATTCACCTTGGCTTAGCCCACTGTGGTTCATAACCTGCCACTATATTTTAGATCAGTGATTTTATGTCATGTGAGCCATTTTGTTATTGATTTAGCCATTTGTTTTGGGTCATTATTAAACTAAGAGTCACAATTTACTTATTTTCAGTTGACTGCCCTGTTCTACTTCTTTAAAATGTCTGTTAATTATAGAATATAGAGTGACAAGTTTCCTGCTCCTTTAAGAGGGGCTAACCAATTGCATTGTTAATAGTGGACATTAGGTGCTTTTCATCTTTTCAAGTTTAAAAACCTCCTTATCTTCTATTTTTCACCCGTTGCCACCAACAAAAGGCGTAGCTTTAGTATCGGTTGATATGAAGCCATAGGATTAATCCGATTAGTGCCAATTGAAGCTCCTGTTCCTTAACTTTTGGCGGGGTCAAGAGTATGAACTACTTTTCTAAATCTGGAACACAATCAGCCTTCTGGAGGGCATTATGGGACTAAAGCTGTCCGAAAACAAAATGCAAAAAACCAAAAGTTAGATAAAAGCACAGAAGAACTGAAGCTGTACATTATAAAACCCAAAACACATGAAGGTGTGTTCATTTGCATGTGTCACAGAGTACAGGTGACGAAATAATGAACTTTAGTTGAACTCCATGAGGAGGGCTGCGTCAGGGTTTGGTTGAGGTTTCTTTCAGGCAGCACTACCATGTGACCTTCGGTGCACTCCTGCACTTGGTTTAAGTCAGCTTACCACTTTGCACTATTTGGAATCAGCCTTTTTTCACCAAAACACATTTCTGCTCCTGTTCTCACAAGTGAGATTTGAAGATTTTACCTCCTATTAACATTCTTTGGTAGCTAAATAAATATGTTTCCTCTTCTGTCCCACTGTCAGAATGTCAGGTTTATATTCAAAAAGAAAGAATAAATAAGATTTACTTAAAAGCATCAGAAGACTGATCAATAATTAGGGGATATTTGTCTACAGGGTTGAAGAATAAAAGCTTTTTTTTTTAATGATTATATGTGTTTTATAAATTTTGATTCGTCCAACATATATGTATACGGTTTATATATTTATATAATATATCAAATATGTTACTTTGGTTACAGTGAAAAACTCAACATAGATGATTCTACAACAAAAGGACTGGTAGGTTAAAGTCATTTGAGGCATTTCCACCTGCTATTAACTCTGTGATAAAGCTGAGAAACGGCTTCAACCTGGCGTTACACTTCTCAGGTTTAAAAAAAGAAGCAAAACGAGGCTGAACATCCGTCAAATTTCGAAGGTCTGTGCCGCTTTGCTTCCAGACAGCAAAGTGAAATGTTTTTTTATTGCTAAAGGTGAGAATGAGTCAAATATAGCAACGGGCTGGAAAACAGTAGAACTGAAGGTTGGAAGGAGAGCAGCAGAATGCAAACGCTTTTAAACACATTTAGGCTTCAAATATACATCTAATTATTGTCAGGATCCTTCTGCTCCATCTTTTAGTTCTGGTTATAATTGATGAGCTTTCCCGGACAATGATTTGATGAGAGGAACAAACTAAAGCAGTTTGGTCTAATCTAAGAACCATGACATTCTGTGCTCTGTATGGTATCTGTACAATGATATGATCACACATCACAATGATAGGAACACATTTCATTCTGGGTTCCCTTGAACATAATGTAGCATAAACATGAAACTAGATCTAAAACAAAGCCTTGTTAGTGGTAGTCTGAGCACATTTCTTGATTTTTCTTTTGACTAAAGTCATATATAGATAGAAAAAAATTAAAAATAAAGTGGAGCTAAAAGTGGATCTCATAATACAGTCATTATAATGCATTAAAATATGTTTTATGTCTGATAAAGATGGAAGATTGAAACTACACTGCAAAAATCATCTAGATAAAGTAAAAAATGTCTTAAATTAAGTATAATTACCCTTGATTTAAGCAGGTAAATTAGATGATCTGCCAATAGAATGAGGATTTTTACTCTTAAAATAAGATAATTAGATAATATGCACTTGAAATAAGACAATGCAATTGTCTTTTCTTATTTTAAATGTAAATTGTCTTGTTCCATTGGCAAAATGTCACTTTTATCTCCTCAATCCAAGAACAAATGCAATTATTTCAAGAAAAAAATGACTTATCTAGATTTCCATTTTTTTCAGTGTAAGGAAGACGTTTCTCTTTCCTGACGCAGTTTGGAAATTCCAGTGGATTCATGGGAGGAAGGTTGGCATTGGTAATTTCACCTGTCATTACCCTCGTTAATAGAAGTCCCTGTTCAATCTGCATTTTATTACCGGGTACCTCTTGTGCGCGAAAATAAAATGCAGCTAATGTTTAAAAGAGATTGCCTCTTTCTTAATTTAGAGTCTGTCTCTTCATGCTTGAGAGTCCATGAAGAACCTGTTTTATCCTGTCTGCTTTTTATCACCGGGTCGGATCTTCATTAGCAGCTTTTGTTCTTTATCAAAAACTTGTTATAGTTTAAAAATAAATAAATCCTACTTTCACTAAGGAGCTTGTCCCAAAGTTTACCTCTTTTACTTACATCCCCAAAAAAAGTCCCATCTGAAGGTTTCCTGTTAAGAAACCCAATCGACATTATATAAGATGTTTCGTGGAAATCAAAAACAGGCCTGAGAAGATAATAGCTGAGATCCCAGAACCTGATTGGCTGAGTCATGACAGGACATTTCCTGGCAGCTAATCCGGGGTAATAAGCCAAGAGAAGAATTATGATTTTGCAAGTGATTATAATGATGGCTGTGTGAGCCATGTGGAGAAGAAGACGTGTCCAGCACAGCGGCTGCTTGTCTCTCAGTCTTAACGTCATCTAAGACTCTCAACATGTAGCTTTGAGACGTAGAGGGTTATTGCTCCACCCTGCAGATTGCCTTAACATTTTTCTAGGTCACAATGTGAATATGATTAAGAAAAAGCATACATTCATTTGCAAACATAATCATACCCTAAATGTTTCAGATACACAGGAAGTTGAAACTGTTCCACATTTCTTTACATTAGAAAAACACAAACATCCTATTTCTCTATATGAATTATAACCATCAATATCCGAGTATTAATTATACATGTAGCAAACAGACTGAGCTGAGCATTTTGCCGTAAGATAGGAAAAAGAGCCTTGCACGAAAACAACCCAGCAAAAAACAAAACAACAAAAACAATAAGACATGTTGGTGGTGGGATCATACTGTGGGGATACTTTTCTACACCAGGGAAGGGGAACTATTAAAGGCACACTATGCAACATTTTCAGTTAATTAATGTGTTCCATAACATAACGTTTTGGATGATTAAATGAGTCATTTCAGGTTGAACAAAGGTTTTCTCGGCACGCCCTGGTGGTCTGTGGGGAAATACCGCGACTTGCAATTACAGGGAGCCCTCGGCCCGCACCCACAGGCTCGAGAAGTCTCGCGGAGAGTCGGTCTTGCTTTACGAGCGAGAACTACCTACGCCCCCAGTTAAAAGCATGCTGCGTTGCTAGCACAGTGGTAGATCTTTGTGCAGTTATGCTACGATTCACATCGGACACAGCAAAAGCAGCAAAATGCAGCGTCTGCTGCTTAATTTTTGCTGCTTGTACCAGTTGGATTCTGACAGCTAGCGGCTGAAGCAGCTTTGCTGCTCTCTCTGGCTGCGCGGTGCAAAAGTGTGCCCTGGCAGCGTTGAGCGGAACTTCACTATCCTTTCTCTGCCTTGCAGCTATATTTGCTGTGATCAGTGGGAATAAAGTAGTTTAATATGTTTTTTAAGTGAAAATCCACCTGAAAACTTAATCAGTGCAGTCAGTTCATCCAGATTATCATCCTGCCTTCACAATATTATTTCTGTCGGGCAGCTCAGACCCCCACATACCAGCGGATGCGCCGTCAGTAGGAATCCATTCAACAGCAGCCTCTGGCGGAAGTCGCCTCCTCGCGCGGTTCACCGCGGCCGCTGGTAGGTGGTTTTCATCTAAATAATCAAACTGCAGGCAGCAGGATAATAAAAGCAACATATTCTGCCCGGCAGATTTCTGCATTTTAAGTTAATTTAGGCGTCAATAGACTGTTTAAAAGGAGTGATCATAGCGCTCTGATCATCAGCAATGTGTCTCTCTCCTGCCAGCTCCCAGATCAGCTTCTCTGATTGGTTTTACGCAGCGTGTCAAGCAGCAAAAATTTCATTTTTCCATCTCGAGCAGCAGTCTTGCGTTTCGCGGCGTCACAGATGCTTACCTCAGGCTCACACCGACTCGGTCTTACCGTTGCGGTCGCGGTGGAGTGCTGGCGCCCGCCAGTGATTCCAAGTCATTAAAAGTAAGTAAACCTCTCTCACGGCTGCTGAGCTGTCCGGCTGGGGTTACCGAACACTCGGCTGCAGAAAATTCGCCAAGAAAGCTATCGCTAGCGGCGTGCGGGAGCCCTCCGCGCCAACAAGCTATCACAAATATCCTTATTTGGGCGTGTTATCCGCGATGAAGTTGCGTGAACTCAAGTGAACTTCTGTTAAATCTCGGACCTGTTGCTGGATGCAAGAGCCTGCACGCACCACAGTCAAAAGAGCTGCGATTGTGGGTGTGCGGAGGAGCTGCGGTCTCCGTCGGCGTGCTGGAAACGCACCGGAACCAGTGTGAGCAAGGGCTTAGCCATTCGCTATTTGCGTTAAGCCTGTCTGCTAAGCTCAAAACAACAGCGCCTGGCTTGCGGAGAAACCAGGAGAACAGCTGAGCATATTCACGACAGTGCACTTTTACTTTCGCCCTCTGAGCCTCACTGGAAAAAATCAACACGGTTGCATAGTGTACCTTTAAGGAAGATGAGAGGATCTAAATGCTTTATTGCTTAAAGATTCAGATGTTCAAAGCCTTATAGATTGCAAATCTTGCAGGAACTCAAAGAGACATAAAAATGGCTCTAAATGGCCCCGAAAAACTGGTCCCAAAGTTTTTTAAGACATACGTTTAAACGAGTTTGAAAAACCATTTCATCCTTTTATTCCCAGTTTTCTGGCAACATCATAAAAATTTGTTTCCCCAGCAGGTATATTAGTTATCTCTCAACTCCAAGCCGATTTTCTCTCATTCTAAAATCTTTATGTAGTAAATAGGGAGGAGTTTCCTGTTTCAGATTAGAAAAGCACACCTGAGGGAACATTCTCTAAGCGATGAGTCAGCCTTGCAGGCTCATCAGGTGTTTTGGATCTCTTAGCTACATTCTTTTCTTACTCATTGATGCAGTGTCCTTCCGCCTGCTCCAAACGTGATAAGACATGAAAATAAACATGCTCCTAATTTTTCTGGAAGTTATGATTAAGCTCTGATTTTTATCTTGATGAAGGACTTTACCCGTCTGACACTTGTTTGTGCTCGTCAGTGAACTGTAAACTGCTATATAGGCCTGTATAAAAAGCCTGGACAGGCTCTAATTACAAGCTGATTATTTGTTTTTAAAGGTTTTCTTTTTAATAGCTTTGCCCACCATCGTAAATGTGCTTTATTGTGTCTAACAGGATGGCTGTCTGTGGAATACAGCAGCCAACAAAGGGAATTTTGAGGAGAATTAATCTCCCGCAGGTCGGCCTGTTTCTCTTTCATCCCGTAAAAGCCTAATTAAGGAGAACCGTAACAGTGGGAGTGGGAGCGCTTATGATTAAACCATTGAGATACACTTTGTTTGTTTTTTAAGCAAAGGAATTTTTCTTTACATTAAATTTTTTATATAATTTTTTGTCAAATCTAAAACAGAAATAAAGTTTATGCAACAGTTTGGCGTGGTTATGATGTAACCCGCCCTAAAAAAGAGAACAAAATGTGCCAGCGGAGAGCATCTGTTAAAAAGACCAAACAAAAATATGAGTTTGATCTTGTTTTCTATAAACAGACAAGATTTCATAATCAAGCCGTAAGTCTGCAGTTCAAACATGCAAACATCCATGGGGTTTCAGACGTTTAGAGACTTCTATCTGATCTCTAAACACAGACAGCTCAGCTCATCTGGTACTCACAGGACATTGTGTCTCAGCTGTCATCACTGCTGTAGGTCATGAAGGGAATGACACATCAAAAGCGTCTAAACTCAGCGGACAACAATGTGAAAGCAGCTGTGTTACTAAAATGATAAACTTACTGAACTAAAACCATTATGTTGTGTTTATTACATGTACTACAGTTTAACTATCATTATTAACAACTCGCTTGTTCATAGGTAGTCGAACTGAAAAACAACTTGACAAGAGACGGTGTTGTGGATGAACGCATTCAATGAACGGTGTTCACTGAATAAGTGCATATTTTTAGTGAACGGTTAACTGAACGGATCAGTTTTGAAGTAATGAACGTCAACGAGAGCAAAGTTACTGTGCCCACCGGGACTCAACAAACAGGTCCGTACGTTAGCCACGTCCGCTTCAATTTTAAAGCAACATATCGAGTTAAAGCATCACAGCTTTCTTGGGAAATATGTGATACTGAATGAGAAACGTAAGACACCCTTTTTGTTGCATATCTTATCAGCAGATTTTTCAATTGGTTAAAACTGTACATATCTCCATTGCTTGGTACATATCTATAGCCTTTTTCCCATTGAAAATAGCGTTTTAACACATGTTTTTCAAACCTGGGTTGACCTGTTAACAATCAGCATTTGACTCCCTTCCCATTGGTTAAAAAAGCCATGAATAACCCCTCACTGGAAAGCTGTGTGGTCTCTGTTTATCCGCCGCTGCGTGTCTGGTGATAGCATTATAATGAGTTAGCATTGATGCTGCATACAGCGACAGAAATCAGGAAAGTAAACAATGGAGAGCAACATGTACCATATTTTCGCGACTATAAGGCGCATATAAACGTCTTTTCCCCTCAAAATGTAATGCGGTGCGCCCTTTGGTGCTGCGGACTTTTGAGACCAACTCATTGAGGAGATGATGAAAGAGTGGCTGAGGCAGGTGAATATAAGGAGACCAGGTGTTTTTCCACTCATCACCATCGCTGTTAATCTGTGACTCCATGCGTGCCCATCTCACAGCTGATGTGAAAAATATGGTGAAACATATGAACGCTGTGCTTCAACCGCTCGACATCGGTGTGAACCAGACCCAGCAGGTGCAGCAGAAGCAGTGAGTTTACATGCAAAGTCAATGGTTGACGCTGCGTAAGGCGCGCAGCAGAAGGTCCCGCAGCACCGCGTTTTGAGCAGCAGGCGAAGCAGCGCGTCGGGAGCGTTTAAGCATCTGACGCACCGCCAACGCAGCTGCTGCAGCTCAAGATGGAAAAATTTAAGTTTTGCTGCTGGACAAGGCAAAGAAATGATAGAGTAGCTCCACCCAACGCGGCGTCAGACACACTTTTGCACCGGCGCAGCCAGAGCAGCAAAGCTGCTTCAGCAGCATGGCGTCAGAACTAACTGGTACAATCTAAACTGCAGGCAGCAGGATAATAAAAGCTAACATATTCTGCCGGCAGATTTCTGCATTTTAAGTTAATTTATGCGTCAATAAACTGTTTCAGAGGAGTGATCACAGCGCTGTATCATCAGCGTGTGTCTCTCTCCTGCGCCAGCTCCCAGGTTTGATTAATACTTTGTAATAAATACATGAATAAAAGCACAAACATACTTCAGTTTTGCTCCCGCTCTATTTTTAAATACTGCAGTAGAGGTATTTAAAGGTAGTAGAGGACATGTACCTGTATATAAAACCCGCGCCTATAGTCTGGTGCCTTATGTGTGTGTTAAATACAGAAATGGGACACATAACTGAGACTGCGCCTTTTAGTCCGGTGCGCCTTATGGTCGTGAAAATACGGTAGTAGGCTGTGTGCTTTATTGTTTTTTTATCTGTGGAAGTCCCTCTCACCAGAGCTGCTCCAGGTTTATCGAATATTAACAGAGTTGTTTCGGCTTGTTAGATCAGAAGCGACTGGCATGGCGTGTTTACCTCCATACATTGTTCTCAATTGTATCTCTGATTTAGCTGGTAAACCCGGCTCTGATGTTCCCACCACATGCCAACCAAAGCTGAGGCGATTATAACACCGGTCCTTGCCGAGTCATTTAACCATTGTAGACACGTGTCAGTGAGCTGTTCCCACTGCCACTAAAAGCAGATCGTTTCCGGCTTTAAACGGGTTTTTCGGCAAGTGGGAAAGGGGTATAAGTAAGAGCCCATGTTTGGGTATGATGTGCAGTTGATTCAACTGAGAACCGGAAATTCAGAATGATTTGATCTCTGAGGTAATAGTTCCCTGTTTCTGAAGGGTTCTCTATTGTATGTACAGAACCACTTTTCAAAATTTGTTTTCTGGGTGGAGTTATGTTTGGCTACACTTCAATATGTTGCCTTTCTCAAAAAAACAAAAAAGTTAAGAATTTGATTGATTATATAGATATTGTATAGAATTGTTGACAATTATGTGGCATTCAAAGAAAGATTTGAATAAAATGTGATCAAACTTTAACTCCTCTGTAAACCTCATTCTTCCTGTCTTACCATACTTGCTGGTCCATGAACTGCAATTAATTAAAACAATGGTAAAACATAAACATAACATACATATGCATACATAACAAATGTTTCAATAATTGCCCGAGAGACCATTTCAACACGGCGCTGCATGTCTGGTGACACCATCACGCTTCGATTAACGTTGATGCTGTCATCAGAGCTAATTGTATTAAATTACCCCTATTTCAACACAGTAGGGGTAATTTAATACAATTCACCCTCAAACTTACAATATAAGAGATATTTTACAGATTTCCATTTGCAAAGAATCGATTTCCTCTTCCTCATTAGCAGGAGCTGGAGGTGTGTTTGGTTTGACCCTCTAAGTATTCAATTGCTTTGAGTCCCCTGCCGCCATCTTGTGAGAGGCAGATTTTAAAGAGTCATGCATGATAACTACATTGATGAAAAAAAAAATAGCAATTGAATCCAAATAGCCCCAAAAAACAAAAAAACAAATTTAATACATAAGCTGTTGCAAATATATAACTAAATGTTAGCGCCTACAACTAGAACTAATTGGCTCAAACTAATTACAAAACCTTAACCACCATTTAAAATGCGTGATTATTGTTCGTACTGATGTGAAATAAACATGAATGTATTTGTGGGATGGAGAATAATGCAAAAAATCAAAACTGCTGTTTTGTTCAACCTAAATTGAGATTAAGATTTTATTTAGAGTTTCCTTGACAAACCACCAACATGCAGGTATTTCACTCTGGGGTTTCACTGTTTTCAAAAACCTGCTTCTTCTTGTTTAACTGTCTGGAAAAGTGCTTAATGCTTCTTGCATGCATGTGTGCTCGCTGAAATTCTCTCTCGTCTCTTTTTTATGTCTGCAAATCCACTTTGAACGTATTATGATGTTTGAAGTGAAAAAGTCAGTGTCTTAAATCTGTTAAATGTAATGTGAACAAAAGTTGAGGAGCTCTGGGATTTAAAAAAAAATGCATTTTGTAAATTTAGATTACATTGCAAATGCAATTAATTGCCCTATTGACCAACTTTAATTTACCCTGGCAAAGGTTTGGTCATCACAGCATACAGGGTTTTTGCCTGATATTGAAGAAGTTTCAAGCATTCTGCAAACCTGTATGGACGAACCTTTAACAGCATAGACATAATGGTTACACTGTACTACACAAAAATAAAAAAACAATATTATTAACTCATTGCTGTAAAAAATAATAATTCTGATGTCCCCTATTGTATCCTGGTTGTTTTCTACTGTTAGAAACTTTACACTTTAAAACACTCTGTTTCTCTTTCTCTATGTGATCATGTGCAGCGTCGTTAGCTCAGCCCCACCACCTACAGCAAAATATAATACTTCAGTCATCAAACTCCACAAACCTCAAAGCTTGTGGGTTATCTTCAAAGTGCTTTCACACCAGCTCCTCCCTCTGCAAAACCACACCAGTCACTTCCATCTGACCCAGTCTTCTTACTGACTGCTTTCTTTTGGTAAAGATAGACTTTGTCCTAATTCATAAATCACTGCAGGAGAATATCTCACAGCAGACTTAAATCTTTGTCTTCTAAATAGTTTTGTTATAAGCTCAGAACGGAGGACCCAATATTCAATGCGTGACAGAATGTGGGAAAATTCAAAGCGTTTATTATAAAATCAGACGTGTGCAGCGGCTGCTCTCCGCCCATCACTGGATACTCTGGTGGAGAAAAACACAGGTACGTGAACATGATAATCTGACTGAGGATGATTATCCCTGTGAGTCACTTACCTGGTTTAACAGTTCCGTCCATCTCCATAAAGCGGGGTAGGATCCAGCTGGTGGACTGCCAATGAGATGCAGCGGGCGCCGCCTAGAGTGAACCAGATGCTGCAGCCAAAGAGAACAAGCAGGAATCGATGCCAGGTCAGGAAAACAGTTCAGAACAGATTGGCTCAGAGATCCAGTAGTCCGTAGCCTGGGCAGGGGTTCAAATCAGAACATTGAGAGGCAGATCCAGGGTTCCAGGAGTCCACAGAAAGTTCAGGCAAAACATTTAGACGGGAGCAGGCAAGCTCAGTAGTTAAGAGGCAGACCAAGGCAGGATATCTGGAAAACTACGGTACGCTAAAACTCGCTCCCTCCACTGAGCAAAGAGAGGAACACGCTCAGTGAATACGAGACAGGACATGATCAGGAACTCTACAAAACACTAAAAACTCACCACTGGACCCCAAAAAACAGAACATGAGATATGGCATCAGCAAAGATCTCAAACTCAAAACTCAAAGTCAAACTAAGCAACACAATGATTTGGCCCTGATAGCTGGGACTAAGCCGTATATAAAGAAGCCATATATAAACCGGGCAGAGTTAGGCAGGTGTTCCCTCTCGGGATAGGCTAAAGGGTCGCGCATGTGCATTTTTTATTTTTTGAAATGGAGGGGGAAGGTCTTTTCAAAAATTCATGAAAATCGTCCACTATACCTTTAAAACATTTATGAAAACACCTCTTTTGAAGTGGATCAAGTCCTCAGCTAAAAAAATGCTGAGAACAGGCTCAGAAAAAGAAAAGGCTCAGAACAGAGGACCCAGTTTTCAAGGCACGACAGAGAGTCGGATTACTCAAAAAGAGTTTATTTGCAAACAAACTGCGGATCTAGAGTAGCACCGGCTATTCAAAATGGCCTAAAGAGGATGTTGTTGGGGCATTAGAAGCATCTTTCAGGTTTATTCCTAAGAATTTGGCTCCTATGACTGCTTCAAGATACTACTTGGAGCTGGTAGGAGAGTGTCATTATTCACATTATGCTCAATTGCCACTCAGGGAAGAAGAGGCCATTATGCTAACAGCAATTAAAATAAATCTGATTAGAATTTACAAATCCACTTAATCAGAATGATGTGGAAATAGGTCCTAAAAACTGACAAACAATTTGGGCTGTAATGACCTTCATCACGCGTGAAAGACATAGAATCTGAATTTAATTCATGATGTTTGGAATGGCGAACTTTAGAAAACAGATCAGCAACATTAACATAGAAAATTCAGCCGAAGAATGCTTAAATACATTATCAGTAATTATAATATGTCAAGAAATGTTATTGATAATCATTTTAAAATAAGCCGTTTTACTTTTTTAGGCCATTCAACTGTTGTATTTTTATAACAATCAATGCATTTAGGTAAATTTATAAGCATTTCAGATGGGTATTTGTGATCCGCTGCTCCGTCTCTAAATGCTGTTCTTTTCATGTAGAAAACTGCAATCATTCTATAAATGCTGATATTTCCCCACCTTTTGGGAACCTCTGCTCTGTGTCCTTTAGAATTTCCAGCTATCAGGAAAACTAAGCTTGTAGACTAAAAAACAAACAAACAAAATATTCAACTATAACTATAAACGAAGCAAGTGGAAGGGAATTATCTTGGCTTTTTTCAGACATTTCTGTAGTAAATTGGGTTTAATAAACATAACATTAAAAAAGTTTATTTGTTTTTTTTTTAAACAAAAGTTAAACAGCACAGCCGGGTAACTCATCTAATTTCATATTTTTATTTTCTATGTTTCCAGCCTTGAATCGTGAAATGTTTATCTATGAGGCGTACAGATAATGTTGCTGGAAACAGACAAAAATCCTCATAAAGGTTTCAAGAAACAGCTTTGAATTGTATCTCATGTATTTTCTTAAAATTCAAATTATATTTATTTCTTGATAAGATAAAACATCCTTAAAATAGGATAACAAGGATTAACTTATTTAATTTCAGAAACATTCAAACTAAACCCCATTCATTCAAATTCTCCATCAAGAAGAATAAAATAGATTGATCTATACGAGCTATAATCTCTTGGCCTGTCGGGGCATGTCTCCATCACTATAAGCCAACATGTAGTGAAAAGCATTGCTTGTTGCCTCCAGGCTTTGCTCTTCTCACCCTGCCTGTTGTTTTTCTCCAGCCATTCTGGCACCAGATCTTGACGCCACCAGCTTCTGTAAACTGTCCTTGGCTGCAGATATGTTTGTGGCTTTTTTGAGAAAAACACGGTTCATTGTGTCTCGCTGCATCTGCAGGTCACCAGCTCCTGATCCAAAGCCGGCTGAGGTCATCTACTTCCTGCTGATTGTGAGGGAGATCAGTGTGGAAGCACCGATAAACCAGTAAAGGAAACTGTGAGGAATGGATGCGTTGAGTGAAATTGGCACCAAAGTAGACTAGAAACATGTAGAGTAGGAATAGGATGAAAAAAAACCTATGGTGGTTTATGTATCTATATTTAACATGTTATTTTTTACAGCTCTTTGGATATGTGTTTTCTTTTTCTGGAAGTAAGACATAATGGGGAGCGGAAATGGCAATGTGTCACAGCCTCCACGTTTCTTTTTTAGCTCCTTTACAGTACAATTTTCCTCTCCTAAAACAAATACTGAGTTTAAAATGGTTGCTTTATCCGCTTGCGGTCCTGATTGCTTGCCTAAACGGGGCCGCTCATTCTCTAAATGCTGCAGCGAACCACCTGCCTCTTTTACACGTGGCCCCCAGATATTTACAAAAGCTTCAGAGCAAGGTTATATATCTGCCTGCTGTCCAAGGATAAAAAAGATTAACTCCAGGTGAAACATGGCTGAGGGAAAGTGCTATGAAAAATGGTGGAAGTCAGCATCTTTTGGCTGAACTCCCATCTTTAGAAATCCTGTTGACTCAAGAGCACATTACAAACAGCCCTTGGAAAGACACGTGGAATAAAGGCTGTGCATAAACTAAACCAGATGTTTCTGCTGCCATGAGGCGGAGTGAGATCCTACCCTGGGTTGGGCTGATCCACAGCGTCTCAGCGGAAAAGCACTTCCAGCTTTAGGCTTTAGAAAAACAGCTTTCTTCCTGTGCCTCGCAGGAGCTCCTTTTCTCATTCTGATGTTCTTTATTCAGATGTGCATGGCCGTTTGACCCATTGAGAAAAACATCTTATTTACACTACAGATATGTCAAAGATGTTGGCAGCATGGATCAGTTAAAACAATCACGCAACTATGCAAACAAACAAAAAAAAAGAAAAAACAAACCTAGAAACACATACATAGCCTGTATTGTTTTTATACAGGCTTTAATTAATATTTTGGGACGCTTAGTCATGCAGGTTAAGCTGGAAATGAAGATTGTTCAGGACATTATTATCAAAAACGTTCCCCAAAGATCGTTGTTTCTTTGTCCAAGGGGTTCGTATGGGGAAATCCAACTCCAAATGTGTTTCTGAGTGAAATGCATATTTCACAAAGTAGAAAACAGAGAAGCAGAGACTATTCTACATTACATTACTGAAGAGAAAATGATGTTACAGCCATGAGAAACCCGCAGTTCTTAACAAATCTGAGTACAAAGTGATATAAATACATACCCCAGCATTTAAAAACAATACGCTGTCATTAACAGGAAATATCTCCATATTCAGTAAATGGCAAAAATTTTAGTATTAGATGAACTCAAAATAAAAAAGACAAAATTAAAAGATTACATTAAAAAAAGCTGATATCTGCCAACTAGATGCCAGTTTATTTGTTAATCATTTCAATTCTATTTTGCACAAACAACTTTGTTTTTTCCGAGTATCAAAGAATATGACTTGCATATGTAGACAGACAGACAGACAGACAGACAGACAAGACAGACAGACAGACAGACAGATGACAGACAGACAGACAGACAGACAGACAGACAGACAGATAGATAGATAGATAGATAGATAGATAGATAGATAGATAGATAGATAGATAGATAGATAGATAGATAGGATAGATAGATAGATAGATAGATAGATAGATAGATAGATAGATAGATAGATAGATAGATAGAAGCCATGGCTATAAAGTTAAAATCAATCGCTTTAAACTATCATTTTTAATCAAGGTTGTGTTTCAACTTATTATGACATCAAAGTATAAGCCAAATATACTCTCAATAAAATAAAAACATTTACCATGCACTTTCTATCGACAATTGTGGAGAAAGTCTCAACCTAAAATATTTTTCGGGATGGAGTCCCAACTACATACCACAGTCGACTTGTGATGACACCAAGGGTTGAAAGCGACCGACCTTCGGATATCCCTAATCCATAGTAATCCACATACAGTGCTATGAATAAGAATTTGTCCCAGATTTCTTCCCATTAAAGGAATTTTAAGTTGTTTTCATTTGGCTTTTCTATTTGACTTTAAATTCTCACATGATCAAAGTCATTTTAATATGAAAATGACATTTTAGGTCTAAGGTAAGGAGAGTGGTTAGGGCATTGCGCTTGGAATCCAGAGGTTCTGAGTTCACTCCCACAGACTAGGAAGTTAAATGCGAGTTAAATAAGAGTTCCTTTCATTGCTCTGTACTTGTGACAATGTAATGACAATAAAAAGCTGTGAAAAAGAGTCAATTATTTGAAATTAATAACAGTAATTATTTAAAATTAAAATCTCCGTAAAGAGAAAAAGCATCTCTGTTTGAAAAAGGCATAGCCTCTTTGTACAATTGAGAAATTACTGAAACAAATGTTTTCTAACAGTGAGACATAAGCTAAAGATCATGAAAATCTCAGGATCTAAAGAATTTCAACAACAGAAGTTAAATAAGGTCACTAAGATCCATCAGTCTTAAGCCGCTGCAAAGCCATTTCTAAACCTACTATAGGAATTCAGCAAACAATAGCAGGAGCCATTACAAGTATGTAGCAGAAGTAAATTCCTCCAAGGATCCGCCAGCTTGTTAATCTTACACCAAGAATACGCTCTACAAGAAAGTCCTGAAATACAAAGTCCAGCCCTCGGCTGATGACCATAAGCTGCAGGCCACTTATATAGATGGTGCAGGTGGTTCAATTCTAAATGGCTTTAGAAAATAAAAAATAAGGTTAAAGAGTGTCCTACGCATACTTCAGACTTAAAACAGACTGATTAAGTCATTGTGATCTGATAAAAAAAAGGCTATGCTCGAAAATCCATTAGTGTGGCTTATTTAATATAGGCAAATATTTATGAAGGGACCAAATATCCTCAAAAAACACAGAAAATACTCATATAATGCCCATCGGGTCAGGTGACCTCATAAATAGAGTTTTTACATTTCTGTAGTTTTCCCTTTCTAAAATTTCCCTCCAAAAAAGTAGAATTAATTAGGTGTTCACCAAAACGCAGCTTCAGAACCACAAACCATGGAGTAATTTTCCTTAGACAAGACAAATGCCCTCTGGATGGGAACTTTATTTCATCTTATATAAGAGTAAGAGTACATAGACAACAAGACACTTGATAATTCTTAAGACTGTGAGTCTGGGGCATTAATGTCGGTCCATAAATTCTGATGGGTGTCTTGGCAAAAGGAACATGCTTTTGTTGTAACTCAAAACTTGGACAGAGGAAAGTTTGCAGAGCCAACAACTTAGTGAGATTAGACTTCATGGCCTGTTTCTATTTTCCCTGAAAACAACAGATTCTCACTTTCCGCTACATCGTTTATTAATCTGACAGCTATTATGGGTTCAGGCTCACATTGTTAGATGATGCAAAATCTTTGCTTAATGGGTGGAATCTGGCTTGGTTTCTCTGTTCCTTGGACAAAGTTTAGAAATAAAGTCAGCCTCCATTAGTTGCAGGGTCTTGACCAGATCCACCCTTTTTTTTTTGGGAAGAAAAGCCACTTCCATTCCATCCAAATCAAGGCTTACCACATCTCTGAGCCTGCTGTTACACAACTAAAGGGTTGGAGTGCAGCCAGCTCTCATGCTGATGTGGAGAACATGTGCAGCTCTTTTCCACACATCGAATCCCATTCTCCAAACCCACAGACTATCTGTCAGCCTACAATTCTATGTGATTATTAGTGTTTGAGGTACAGCTTCCACAACATGTAGCAATAAAGACACTTTTACTCTGTCATCACACTGGACAGATTTAATACAATCACTCTAGAAGTTGTTGTTGGGTCACACTGAACAACTCTTAATAACTACAATGTCTTGTAGAATAAAAGAAAATGAAGATACAATGAAGCAGAATGAAGAAAAGTGGTCTCTATGTCCTCCAGCAGCACAGACCTATAGCAGCATAACTATATACACTCACCGGCCACTTTATTAGGCACACCTGTCCAAACTGCTCGTTAACACTTAATTTCTAAGCAGCCAATCACATGGTGGCAACTCAGTGCATTTAGGCATGTAGACATGGTCAAGACAATCTCCTGCAGTTCAAAGCGAGCATCAGTATGGGGAAGAAAGGTGATTTGGTGTGACTTTGAGCGTGGCATGATTGTTGCGATGCCAGAAGGGCTGGTCTGAGTATTTCAGAAACTGCTGATCTACTGGGATTTTCCACGCACAACCATCTCTAGGGTTTACAGAGAATGGTCCCAAAAAGAAAAAACATCCAGTGAGCGGCAGTTCTGTGGGCGGAAATGCCTTGTTGATGCCAGAGGTCAGAGGAGAAATGGCCAGACTGGTTGGAGCTGATAGAAGGGCAACAGTGACTCAAATAACCACCTGCTACAACCAAGGTGGGCAGAAGAGCATCTCTGAATGCACAGTACGCGGAACTTTGAGGCAGATGGGCTACAGCAGCAGAAGACCACACCGGGTGCCACTCCTTTCAGCTAAGAACAGGAAACTGAGGCTACAATTTGCACAAGCTCATGGAAATTGGACAATAGAAGATTGGAAAAAGGTTGCCTGGTCTGATGAGTCTGGATTTCTGCTGTGACTTTCGGATGGTAGGGTCAGAATTTGGCGCCTCTACAACATGTAAGCATGGATCCATCCTGCCTTGTATCAACGGGGTTCAGGCTGGTGGTGGTGGTGTCATGGTGTGGGAATATATTTTCTTGGCACTCTTTGGGCCCCTTGGTACCAATTGAGCATCGTTGCAACACCACAGCCTACCTGAGTATTGTTGCTGACCATGTCCATCCCTTTATGACCACAATGTACCCAACTTGATGATGGCTACTTTCAGCAGGATAATGCGCCATGTCATAAAGCTGGAATCATCTCAGACTGGTTTCTTGAACATGACAATGAGTTCACTGTACTCAAATGGCCTCCACAGTCACCACAGATCTCAATCAATAGAGCATCCTTTGGGATGTGGTGGAACGGGAGATTCTTCAGATCATGGATGTGCAGCCGGCACAAATCTGCGGCAACTGTGTGATGCCATCATGTCAATATGGACCAAACTCCCTGAGGAATGCTTCCAGCACCTTGTTGAATCTATGCCACCAAGAATTGAGGCAGTTCTGAAGGCAAAAGGGGTCCAACCCGTTACTAGCATGGGGTACCTAATAAAGTGGCCGGTGAGTGTAGATAACTCAGGATAACTTGAGTCACTTTAATAAGCTTTCTAAAAAAGGAAAGGTTTAAGCCTTGCCTTAAAACGTAAACAGGGTGTCTGGTAGTTGGTTCCACAGGAGAGGAGCCTGATACCTAAAGGTTCTGCCTCCCATTCGACTTTTAGAATAACAAGTAAACAGATTGAGAGTAAAGTGCCCTGTTAGGGATATAAGGATGAAGAGTGGAGCTAAACATGGGGCAAACCTGAAGAAAAATGTGGAAGAAGTTTCAGTGTCATGAGAGTAGGATGTTTTTACCTTCCAAAAGGTCAATTACCTCACGAATAGAGTTGGCCAAGAGCCATAAGTAAAAGGTTAATATTAAAGCTTTCTATGATTTAGAAAAGCCTAAATTTAATTGACACAAGCAGACCTTTATAGTTTGGTGTCAGGAGTTCAGCGGGTGCAATCTGTAAATAAACCCAAATTTAAATGGAACATTTCATTTGTTCACCACAGAGCCATTTAATCTGTCTACATCTTCAAGCTAATGGGCCCAATGGCAATTTTGATTGAAAATAATCCGTTGTGAACAAATCCCTCCGCACTCTGATAAAGCTCCCCGTTTGGGCTGCAGCCCAAACTGGCTGGGTTCTTCAAAGCCCCTTTTATTATCATTCCAGGGCAATGGCTGGAACCACCGAACAACAAAAATAACAAGAGTCATTTGGCATCCAAACATCTCATGCATCTCTGGTGCGCACGCTGAGGCTTTGATAGGTTCTGGATCACCCACTGCGAACCAGATTCCTTCCCCCAAAATAGCTGGCTGTTAGAGTAGATGATGTGTTTCAATTTGCCTTCTTAAAATGAGAATGAGCAGAAGGAATTCCCCACTCATCATTTAATGTGGAAATGCAGGGGAGTTTTATAAACACATGGAAGAAGTCACAGAATACCGCTTTGTTAGAAGTTTTTGGGTTTTCAAGATCATATATCAAGATCACTAATCATGCATTTAAGATGCCTCCCCAATATTCTTCCTATGAGTTAGAACAACATGACTGTCAGATTATTCCAAGCATAAATGCATTGATAAACATTTTCACAGTTGGACATGTTAAGAACACAAATAGAGTAAATGCTTTTCAATCTTTCTTTAGCAAATAAAATCTGCAAAGGTGCCATTGTTTGGTACATTTTTGCACATATAAAGACTAAAACTGTTTGCTGATTTCTTACAAAATAACCCAGGTTTAGTCAGATAGTGTCTGAAAGAGTGTCTGTAAAGAGAAAACTCTTGATCCAAATTCTAAACTGGACTAAAGGGCCTTGAGTTGGTTTTTCTAACTCATGAATATACACTGCTGAAATAAATAAATAAAAAGAACGCTTTGAAAACACATTAGAGCCCATATTCACTAAGATCAAAGCGTAGAGATTAGGTCACATTGCTTGCATCCCACTCTGCAACCTCCAACGGGATTTTTTTTCTGTCACACTGGCTGCTGCGCATATGATGAGGGTGAGCAGATGTCCTGATCGGTGCAAGACTGCGCCACATTTTTCACCTCTGTCCTGGTGTCCCCAAATAATTGAAACAATGTCCCACATTTAAAGAGGGCTAATAATAAAAAAGGCATTTTTAAAAGAAAGCAGAGCTGCAATCATTGTCAAATAGTTAAGCTGGCTGTCAATCAAAATAGAAAGAAGCGCCTCACTATATAACCAACCTGTGCACCATGACTTTTAAAGGAACAGGTTAAAGATTACGATATATACAAAATGTGACTGAAACTACATCTAAAGTAAATAAAACCAGGCTAAAACAAAGGCTGTGGTTTATAACTTGCTAATAGCTTTTTTGTGAGGTTTGCCAAAGTTTTTCTTTCAGTTTCATGAAGGAAGCTCCTCAATAAGCAGCCCATGCATTGGTCCTCATTGCCTCCCATGAGCATTTTTGTTTTGTTTCACATTTGTTTTTGAAGCTGAAAAAGGATCATTGTTTTACTGAAAATTCTAAACTTTCTTAACCTGAAATCAGGGAAACTTTGAGTTTTCCATCTCATGAAGAAAGTTTACTCAACCTCTGTGACTGTTACCATAGTAACCATTCTACCCAGAGCTAACCTGGTCGGGAGCAGGTTTTCCTCCATAAACTCAGAATGTCCTCTGTCTCCACCCTCATCAAAGCCAGTCATGTTAATTATTATTTCCAGATATAATCAGGAACGTTTTGTCGTAGTTTTGTGCAAACAATATAAAGGAGGTCGATCAGTAGGTTCGTCAGACACATTATGTGTTTAAATAAAAACAAAGCAGGCCCTTTCAACAAGGATCCACGTAAAGAATGAGTGCATTAATTCAGAGAGAAATAAATATTTATAGGGAGACGGTTCTCAGGCTGCGTATATATTCAGAAAATTACTTTACAAGTGCTAACCCTAACCCTAACCCTTATCCGTCTTCACATTAGCAGCATTACACAGACTTCTTTAGAAGGGATTTAACAGAACTGGATGTCAGTGAGAGAATATTGATGTGTGATAAAAGCATTTTAGAAAACAACTGCATAGTCAGACAGCCAGTTAGTATTTACTATGTGGTGGAAGATAAGATCACCATGAGGAGGAACCTGATGAGATGATGCACAGGTCCTTCCTGTTAGAACGTTTTTAAACTTGATCTCCACTCGCTGACAGCTGATTGGACCTAAATAGATATATTCAACCAATAAACTTATTTCCTCTGTAAGTCCATGGCAGGCTGTGTTCATATGTTTGTCTGAACATGTATTTCTAATATCTGGAAAAAAATATTTTTTCCTTTTCAAAATGAGCATTTCAAACAAAATTATACTCTTCACAACTAGAATAAACATTCTGGATGTCTAGAAATGAATTTCACATCCCAATAGTCTTTATTACAGGTCAGCATTTGTTTTATTTTTACTATGGAGGAATTTATATCAGATCATAAACACATATTCTGTTAAGCTCATGAATCTCAAAATAACCACTTAAAATGTATAAACATTTCTAGGTATATAAAATTGTATTCTTACAAATACAATTTAGTTTTTTTTACTTTTTGAAATTCAATTTCTGCCACAAAAATGTAATTTAGAAAATCTGTACAGTCCCGACTAGGAATGTGATTCTGAGCAGGAAAAGTCCTATTTAAGTGATTTACAAATGAAACAAGAAAGACGAGAGTGGTTTTAATAAATATTAAAACGGTCTGCCATAGCCACCTATGCATTAACTTGAGCAGCAATCTCCTTCGCCATCTTCCTCTGCTTTGCAGCTGTATCAGGGCTCCACTGACCCTGGCTTTTCATGCTTTTTATGCCTGGTTTTGATCTGAGTGGACCTACTCAGAGTTGATTTAACTCACAGCAGCTGTTGTGAAACAGAAAACTCAGTTTCCAACTTCAGCCTGGATGAATTCAGAGTTTAGGATTTAGATCTGACTTTGTTAAATCTGCTTTCTGAAACTGACCCCCGGACAAAGATTGGAGCATCAACCAAATGCACTCCTGAGCTCTGGAGTTTCTAAACACATTCAGCACTCCTCTATTCTCTCTATTCTCTCAGGAGCTGTGGTGACAGCAAGCACTGCTTCTCTGTCCAGTTTGATTTTCTCAACCCTTTTATTTCTGTTTTATGGTAATCATTTTGTTTAATAAGGCCACTTTATACAAGAAAGCTGTTACAATAAACTGCTGAGTGATATCAATAGATTAAGTAGTAAACACACAAGCAAATGAAAATATTGATACGGATGTAAATGAGGTTTTGATGCTGGTTCACGGTTACTTAAATTTTGCAGAGTTTCTTCATCATGACACACATTTAAATTCCAGTCTAAATTCTATATAATCTTTCCTTTTCAAGCTTATTGGGGTGAAATTATGGATTCTGATAAGACAGATGGTTTAAGAGTGGCTAGGCATGCATTCTCCTGCGCTGCCATGTTTGTTTTGGATAGGCTGTGGACTCCTCACTTAACGCTTTCCTAATAGCTTTACAGTATGTCCCGCCTTGAATCATAATGCTGCAAAATAATTGGCTGATCTGTTATGAGTTGAGGTGATGGTGGGACAAGATGGAATCAGTTTGTTTGTGAATACCACAAGAAAACTAGCGGGCAAGGTTATAAATATCTAGCCCAGTCTGAAGTATTGGAACCTCCAACAGCTTTTCTTGCAAAATGCTCTTTATTTGTTCTCTGCAGCTTTTGTTTCCTTACTGAAGAAGAAAGTGTCCCGAATATTCTGCTTCAACTACTTTGCATGTAGATTTCACACAACATGTGGCCAACAACACAAGGCAAGGCAAGTTTATTTGCATGGTAATATTCGGTACATAGACAATTCAGAGTGCTTTACATGAATTAGATATTAAAATTAAAATAAAACCAGTATAAAAGTGAATAAACACATAAATAAAAAAACAACTAAAAAAATGACACCACAGCCTTATAATATTACTTCAGTTAACAGTTGAAATTCAACAGTCAAAAGCAGTTCCACACACTTTTACAGGCTTCTGGGGGTTTGTTCCAGATACGTGGAGCTTAGGAACTAAATGCTGCTTCTTCATGTTTGGTTCTAGTTCTAGGTGAACAGAGTAGGCTGGAACTAGAAGACCTGAGTGTCTGGGAGGTTGATACACTGATAACTAATCTGTGCTCAGATGTATAGAAGGATTTTAAAGTCCGTTCCCTGAACTACAGGGAGCCAGTGGAAGGACTTCAGAACTGGGCAGATGTGCTCTCCTTTCTTATTCTAGTGAGAACCCAGGCAGCAGAGTTATAAATCAGCGGCAGCTGTCTGATGGACTTTTTTAGGCAAACCTATGTAGACACTGTTGCAGTAATTAATTCTTCTAAAGATAAATGCATTAATGAGTTGTTTTCTATATCCTGCTTGGACATTAGTCCTTTAATCCTGGAAATGTTTTTCAGGTCATAAAAGGTTGACTTTGTAACCGTCTTTATGTGCCTCTGAAGGCTCAGGTCTGAGTTCATCACCACACCAAGATTTCGGCCATAATCAGTGGTTTTTAGCTGGAGTACCTGAATCTGTTATGTAACTCTGGATCTCTCCTTCTCTGGTCCGGAGAAAATTATCTGTTTTTATTCATTTGAACAATATTATGTTGCATTCGCATATCGATCTACTTTAAGCATCTAGCCAAGACTCTGATGGGTTCATAGTCACCTGGTGACATTGTGATGTAAAGTTGTGTGTCGTTAACCTGGACTCCGCCAGATGGATTTGGTTCGCGATATCCATCTGGAAACCTTTCCAGTTGAAGTAATAATTTTGGGAAGAGGCGCAAATATTGGTTAGCTGATTGGCTCATGTTGGTGATAGACGACAGGCCAAATAAGCCAATCAGATCAGATCTTTTGCTATTATGACGTACTAACAGCCAGGCTACTCTTGCCGAAACCAGTCGGGAGAAGAGCAAAAAACATCTTTTCCCTCTGAGAAAAAGCCTCCCAGAGCAGTGTTTTGCTCTTCTTTCAGTGAAGAAAATGCTCGTAATTCCCACAAAACTTGCTCGATACCAACGCCAAGCAGCTTGTTTCATCGGGCTGAAGCATACATGTTCTTTAGACTGAACTGTGCACGCTTCTCGTTGCGTCTACCACCTCAACCGCCTCAAAGCCAGCGGCTGATTGGGACGTTCGTTTGGTGAACGGCTTCAAATTTCTTCAACGGAGAGTCCAGACTGATCTGGGTAGTGAAGAACCTTGAAAAGCTCAAGCGAGATCAGGATGGTCTCATCTGCAGCTAGGGTGTGTGCCGTCTGCATCGTTATTGAAACCCAGAATGGAGCCTTGAGAAACCCAGCTGACACATAAAAGTCCCTGTGCTTCAGGTAGGATTTAAACCAGTGCAGTGCTGTACCAGAAAGGCTGACCCATTTTTCCAGACTTTCCGATAAAATCGAGAGATCAACAGTATGAAACACTGCAATAATACCAGCACCATGGTTCTTCCAGAGTCTGAATTTATACAGATGTCACTGAACACCTTAATCAGGGCAGTGTCTGTAATGTGGTTAACATAGAAATCTGACTGGAAGACATCAAATCAGATTGTATACAGGATGTTGTCATAATGTTTTGCTCACCCAAACCATTAAATTAAACTGCTCCAATCAATTTCATGGCAGCAGACAAAAATGTATAAATTGAGAGCTATGTTAATGGATGGTGAGCTATATGGCACAGAAGATGCCATCTTTAAAGGCAAAATGCTACAGTCCAGCTAACTTCCTGTAGCCATGCTTTATACCAGAGATAGGGACTCGAGTTTGTGACTCGTACTCGAGTACTTAAGTCACATATTTAATGACTTTAGACTCGACTGAGACTCGTGATTTCTGACTCGTGAACAATATTTTATTTTTAAGTGTTTTTTGTTTTACTAACTTGACTGATCGCCACGCTCGCCTTACAGAGCACAGAGGTAGAAAAAAAACGCAGAGGGGCTGGCAAACTGTCACGCTAGCACTGACGCCACTCACGCTACGCTTACGTGACATATATGCCCGCCTCGCCTCGCGTGCGCATGCATGCATGACTCGACAAGCCAAGCTTTAAAAACTTCATGGCCGTCGTAGAGGAGAAATATGTTGTGAATAATGTTGTGAATTGGCACTCAAATAAATAAACTGAATTGAATTTAAAATCCTGCCCGCCAAGTCGGTTGTGTCTGTTCCAGGGCATTAAGTAACAAAAAGTTATTGCCACAATGTTTCTTTTATGAAAGAATTGTTATTGTCCTGGTTTTTATTTAGGTTTTTCTTTATCTGTTGTAGTTGCTAACCTCATATGTATTAATAAAAAGCAGGATTGTGACTGTTTTTTTTCCACAGCCCTCATTTTCACTTTCAAATAAAAGAGCAGACATTTACTGCTAAAACTAGAAAAAAGTTGTAACCACAAATGTCAGGATAATACTGTAAGAAAATAGTTGTTTTTGAAAGAAAAAAAAGATGCTAAATTTAACTGGAAAAAAATTGCGTGTGTGCTTTTTTAAATTTTATTTTTCACCAGTTCAAGATAATGATCATTCCATAGATATAATAGTAACCTTTAAGCTATACCGTCTCAGTGACGGAGATGAAAACACAAGGAGAAACAAGCAAGCACGAAAATTATTGCACTTATTTTAATTAATCGAGTGATTAGAATTTATTGTGCGATGAATTGATAATTGTGACAGGCCTTCTCAAGACTTGAGACTTGACTTGGACTTGCAAAAAATGACTTGTGAGCATGTCTGCTCTATACATATGCAAACAGTAATTTAAATTTAGTAAAGCAGTCGTCTTTCTTATCGTCTAAGTACTCCAACATGATCCGACACATTTTTAATGCTTAACCTCGATTGTGCCTGCCTGTACTGGTAATGAACGGCTCTGTGTGATAGCTGTCTCAAACGCTGCCTCCCATGAAACTGACTCAGCAATTTGAGATAAAGTTAATTTAGTGTTTCTGAACTCAAGTTTAGAAAAAAAAGATGAAAAAAAAGACTATGACCTGGATGACTGAGAATCTTCTCCAGTATAACTCCAAAGAGGTTCGTGTGAAATTCTTTTTGTGTCCAGAATGATCTTTATCAGTGAAATTAAGCATGAATAAATGACCACAAATGAGAAGAGAGACAGCTTAAAGTATTTTTTGTGAACCAAAGCGACTTTGGTGAGACCTACTGAGGACCGCATGCAGGTGAGTGTGAATGTGTGGAGCTGTGTGCAGGTTATGGCCTGTCCTGCACTTCAAAGGCTGAATCTAAGCTGACATGTAGGAATGTGTCTCCTTGCAGAGCGTGAAATCTTTGCAACGCAATCTGAGTTCCCAAAACAATGACCCATTGAGGGCAAAACGTTTCTGTCCTCGTCCGGTTTAAACACTCAGACACAAGCTAACATGTTTTTGTGTGTAGAGCATTAGCAGTACAAAGATTTATAAAGATCAGTTAAAATATAGATTAATTTCTTTAAGATAAAATATCACTGTAAACGATAATGTTATCTGTTTCCCATTTTAATTGTTGCCTTTTCTAACTCTGATTTTCGAGTATATCCGGAAAGTTTAACATAGTTTAGACCAAGGCAATTTCATATAAAAAAAGAAATTAACAAAACAAAAAATAAAAGCGTTGATGTTTTTCAAATTAAACCTGAGAGGGTTCCATCTAAAGAACTGGTCCCTGCACATTTTAGGCCAGTTTCAAATTCATCATCTACACAACAAATTCCAGTAGAAATAAGACAGAAATCAGCTTTCTTTGGATGGAATCATGATAAAAATGTCAAGTTTGGTAGCAGCAGCATGATGCTGTGGGTCAGTCGGTGCACAATTTTGGTTTAAAACAGGTGTCATTAAATCATCAATCGTTGGCTCAACATAGCAGCTTCCATATTATCTCCTTTCTATCTCTTCTTTCTTTCATCTTTTCTCTTCTTTTTTTTCCTTTTCTTCTTCTGTTTTTCTGCTCTATTTACATTGCAGTGTCCATATAAACTGTAAAACTCCTGCATAATTATAATAAAGCAATTTATATGCATGTGAACAAGTGTAGCAGTATGGCAATTGCCGTACTGCTCCACTTGTGAAAGTAAAATCTGTTGCGCTCTTTTTGGCATCAAGACAATTATTCTTATTGCCACATCGCTAGACAGGACACTGTAAAAAAAGAAAAAAAAGAAAAGAAAGAGTTTTGTTTTTTTTATAGAAATGTACCACTTTAAACTTAAGATATTTATGTCACTTTACTCTTGAATGACGATCACATCACATGTTTCTGAACATTTCCTCCCTTCCCTGCGTCCAGTTTGAACTTTTTTTTATTTTAAAGAACATTAAAAGAACATAACAGTAACTTTTCCTCAGAAACACTGAAGCCACTACTTTCCTCCTACAGTAGCCAAAATATAAAGTTAATGGAAATATTTTTAATAATTATGAGTTCCCTGCTCCTGCCCTTTCGATTGTGTGGCTTCAACCAAGTGAAATAAATCTGTAAATTTAGGTTTAAAATTAAACAATCAAAATAATATGAACTGTTTGCAGGTTTTCATGCTTTTATTTTTTGCAGTCTCCCACCAGTGAACAGACTGCAGAGAAACAGAACCACTAGACTTAAATTTTGTCCTCTATTTAAGCTTTTTCAGATCCTCCTGGGGTCTAACGTCGCCTTTCTTACATGCAGCTCAGTCTGAACAATGGAACGACTGTCATCAACATGCTGTGAGTTTGCAGTCTTTCAGCGGATCTTTCAGTCAGACAGGAGAGGCTCTTTTGTCGTTAAGGTGCAAACTTCTCTGACCTCAGCAGCTTCAGAGTCGACCTCTCACCTGCCGGCTGACCTCGGCTGCTGCCGTGGAGTCAGTGGAGGTATTTAAGAGCTGAAGCCAGGACCCTTCGAACTGGAGAAATAAATCATCCACATGCTGCAAGAGGAATGCTGCAGTCCAGACGGATTGGAGCTTCCCCCCCCCGGGGGTTTAGAAATTCTGGCACCTGTGAAATCTCCTTTAAGGACAGGCATAAGTCCTGCCGCCTATATCTGCAGGAGCTTTGACTGGCATGTTTAAGGAGTCAGAGTAAGCCCTTTCATGACTGACAATAATTTGGTTTCCAGAAGCAATTAGTAAACATTCAAAGGACCCATAAAAGCCGCCCTGGCCTACACCGGCTGACGTGTTTTCTTTCTTAAGAACAGTGGCAAGAGTTTAAAAAGCAGAGTCTGTGTGCTTCACAGATTGATAGAGCTAGACCGTTTTGATCTGCTTACCCAGGGAAATCACTGTCATCTTTGATTTTAGGAGCAACAGAGTCCCGGTGTCATGTTTCATAATCTCTGTGGGCACAATCTTTGAAGCAGAATGAGTGTGAACATAAACACCAGGATTCTTTACACCAGTCCTTGATTTGATTGGTTTAGATAGTCTCCTGCACCAACACAGCAGAATCAAATGTTTGGCTCATCCAAAGCATGTTGTCATATTTTCTACAGGCCTGTTAATTAACCATCACTTGATTTATGTGTGTTTTAAAAATAAGTAAACTGGGAGGATGTCGGGCCATGAAGACTGGCTGTAGGAACATCTGCATCACAGGATCTCCTTCCAGAAGACAAGCAGTTGTAAGACTTGTTGAAAACACAAATTAAACAAGGTGTCGTAATCTAAAAGTCTACAAAAACTACTATTTTAAAATGATATCAGACTATTGTAACCAAGTGTTTGGAGTTTATAAAAATGGAGTTTTTAAGCAACAAACAGGACAGGAGACGGGCAGGAGTGTTCAACGATAACCCTGCTTCCGGTTCACTTTACTCTTCTTCTCTTACAACATACAACCAAAAACTCACATGCTCCCTCTGCCATAAAACCCAGCGAACTCTCGCTCTGCAGCAACAGGGAAGGACACACCTTCTTTTCCATATAGTTACAATATCAATGTTTCTCATCTTTTTCAGGGTTTTTTTTATGTTTGTTTTACTTCAAAAGCTCTAAAAACAATATAGAATGGAGCTTGATTGGGAATTGCAGGAAATTAAAAGCATTTTTTTTTTGTGCTTCATGAATAAAACTGGAAGGTTTGGGTATTTATTTGATTTTGGGATCTTTTTCACTGATACCCCCAGTGCAGCCAAATGTCTTGAGCTGTATTCTCTCTGAGTTGAATAAATGTTTTAGTGAATCTAAGTGTTAATACGGCTCAGAGATTTGTTACAGTTCATTAGTGAATAAACAGCACTATGAAGAGTGAACAACAAAGTTCACAGCTCCGATATAAAGCTGTGGAGAAGATAGGTTAGTTTATTGGAAAAATGCTTTGGATATGCTGCTTAAAACTGAGCAAAACAGCATTAAAACATTGAAACAATATGAGAGTAATGCAATTAGAATACAATGAAATATGCAAAAAAATCCACATCGTTACATATGATGCTGGCAGCATCATGATTGGGGGATATTTTTTTCAGCAGAGATTGGGTCATGATTGGAAAGTATTTTAAATAAGAAGGAAGAGGTCTAAAGAGAGCTAAATGGAAGGTGTTTATATTAAAGTTAATTAACATGTTAAGGATTTCCACAGAATTGTTGGCACTGTTTGTTTACTGTGAGCCATGTGAATCTGAGATTTTATTATCAAGTGCATCATTTTCCTAAATTTCTTTCTACAATGGAGTCATCAGATTTGGGGAAAGACAAGAAAGGAATAAAAATAAGTGAATATAAACCAATAGCATACGTCTCATTATGGTGCTGAGAGAGGAAGTAAAACCGCATATCCTATCCACTGCCTGCTGAGAGTCTTGTTGTTGCTACCAACTATTGTCTAGTCACAATTAAAGCTCTGTGTGATATAAAAGGCTCGATGTAAAGACTTTTCTGTGTGATGATTAAAAACATCCAGGTGATCATGAAGATTTAACATCCGCTTTGAGTGGAAGTCAGTGGCTTAAGCAGCACCCATAGAACACCTCTCCACCAATGCAGACCACCATCTTGGTCCAGGCCATTATTGGAAGGAGGCCAGAATTAGAGGCAGGCCTCTATTTCTATTTGATCAAAACAAACTACCAGGTGGAATGAATAAAAACAGATTTTGTGTCTCTTTGAACCTATAAAATACTAAGTTCATTTTATTGAAAAAAGTACAGTTACCATAGCGATATGCAGAACATTATCAACAAATACCGGTATTTCAGACATCTTCCAGCAGCATGGCCATACGAAGAAAAAAAAAAAAAGTTAACGGAAGTGTTCTGCCATCACAGCGACACTTTATTAGGACAGGTCAGGCAAACAGAGAAGAACAGAGACAGGCAGGCTCAGAGGTCCAGAGGCAGAACAGGTCAGGATCAGGCAAACAGAGAAGAACAGGGACAGGCAGGCTCAGAGGTCCAGAGGCAGAACAGGTCAGGATCAGGCAAACAGAGAAGAACAGGGACAGGCAGGCTCAGAGGTCCAGAGGCAGAACAGGTCAGGATCAGGCAAACAGAGAAGAACAGGGACAGGCAGGCTCAGAGGTCCAGAGGCAGAACAGGTCAGGATCAGGCAAACAGAGAAGAACAGGGACAGGCAGGCTCAGAGGTCCAGAGGCAGAACAGGTCAGGATCAGGCAAACAGAAACAATTAGGCTAGAGAACTCCTTCCAAAGGATTGAAAAATCTGGAACTGATGACTGGTTAAATAGAGGCTGAAACAGGGGGAGCAGATGAACGGTAACGAGAACTGGGCAGAGCTAGGCAGGTGAATGAAATAAGTTATCAGGCCGGTCATCAGCGCCGAGATCATGACAGATAAACACTTTTTGTTTTCTGCTGTAGACAGAGCAACTAGATTACCCAATTGAGATGGGTGACATCCCGCATCAATGTTTGACCAGGCTGCTGTCGACCATCGGGCGTTGTGGAAGTACGTGCTTCTCCCACAGTCTTGACGTTACCGTTTTTACATTAATTAGTTGTTCAACTTCAAATATGTCATAAGAAAGTCAGATAAACACCATCTAACAAAGAGTCAGTCGCAGAATTAAGCCGTTAAGCCCCTTGGCCTTACCCGCATACTCATGTCAATGACTTCTTCTATGAATGTGTTTTCATTACAAATACGTCACTTTCTGAGGAGTTTAACCATCTTTTGAACAGCACTGGGTTAAAGTGCCAACTATCAAACAAAATTAAAATATAAATAATAATTAATCAAGCAAAATATCCTCACTTTTTTGCTAATTTTACTTCACTTGTTGTTTTTTTCCTCAATATTTCCTATATCGCTGAAGAATGACCGCTTTGTGTGAAGAGACACAATTTTAAATATATAGAGTCTTCTGTATATTCAAAGATTTGATTTCTTAGATGAAGTTAACTCAAATTAAACTGGGTGCTTTGCTATTTTGCGTCTCTCTTCAGTGATCAGATCTGCCATAAAGTCTGCATTGAATTCTGTGTAGTCGGTTAATTAGCTTTTCTGACCACAGATGTGTTGATTCTGCTGCATCATTGCAGTAAAGACCCAGTAGACGGAGGACGAGGACCAAACAGGACTTCTGCTGGCTCTCATAAACCCTTCTATTATTTCTGAGCCTGTTGCTTAAAATACATGTTGACAAACATAGTAGCCCTGCAATTAAACAGGCCTCCGTTTCTGAGACTCAGCAGCTGACGGAGTTAAGCTATTTTGTTTTTCTCTTTGCCACTTCCAACCTATAATTACCTCATGGTGATCGAGACATCTCTGCGAGGGCGTCGGAAATAAGCTCTTCTCTCCTCCCAAAAAGCTGCTGCTCCCCACAAACACAGAGTTGGTTTTTCTTTTCTTTTTCCTGACATTTTGTTTGGAATATAAACAGGAAGTAGACGCTGAAGGGAAGAAAGTGCATTAGCTGCGCTTAGGGCTACCGTGTGTGTTTATACTGTTTATGGTCTTGAACATCAATAGCCACCTGAAGGGTTAAGAAGCACAGGAAAAGAGTCTGTTTGGAGTTGACTTAGTATCAGATCACAGAGAATCTCTGTTCAATGGACTCCACTACATTGATGGACATTAGAACACATTATTAAGCTGAGCAGGTTTTGATGCATCTGTGTGTCAAAAGCCACAGATCTCTAAAGATGATATAACAGCAAATAAAAGGATTCAGATCAACCACTGAGCTTTTTTTAGATAACTTAAAGTCTTCTTTGAAGATAAGTGTATTTTACAGTAGCTTAATGATAATAGTTTAGCTTATAAGTGTTCCCACACATTTCACTAGTTTTTAGGTATGAATTTTAACTGAAACATACATACGAGTACGACTAGATCAACAACAGCAGGTTGTAGCTCTGAATGAATATTTAAAGTCTTTGCACCTCTTTGACTGTATCTATGGTATTGTCAGCAGGATTCCCCACAGCATGATGCTGCCAACACCATGCTTCATCACAGAATATCCATTTAAAGGAATAGTACACGAAACATGATTAGCCTTCATTTTCCTCCCCCATGCTGAACAAAACACTCTGGAGTACTTTTTGATATCTCAAATGCATCTATGAAGTCTAGGGCTTCTTGCAGGTCTGCTGACATTCAAATAATGGAGGTCTGTGGCGCCCGAGGCAGAGAAAGGTCCATAAAGTCCACAAAAGCGTGTCAATATTCCTCCATGCTGCTCGTCCAATGTATTCCAAGTGTCCTGGTGGGTAGCATCCAGAATTTACTTGAGAAGCGAAGTCATTTAGAATGTTTTTTAGAAATAAACAGTAGTGTATAGGATTTCTAATAAGCCCCCATGCGGCGCTCACGGCGCTTCTGAGGAAGCGGCGAACCAAACCAGATGAAAGTCGCATTCAGCGTCTGCTCTGCCGATAATGCAAACGTAGAAGAAGAAATGTGCTGTTTACCTGTGCAAAGAAGACAACGAAAGAAAAATGTCCGAGGACTTCAGTGTTGAGGAGAGCATGAGTTCTTTGCCGAGGCTGAATCGCACTGCGTCTGGTTTGGTCTGCCGCGGTTTCCATAGACTCGTGAACGCGCTTTCACTATAAACTACTGTTTATGCTCTAAAACATTCTAAATGACTTCGTTTTCAGAGTAAATTATGGATGCTACCCACTCAGGACACTTGGAATACATTGAATGAGAGCGGTATGGAGGGAAATATTGACCGTTTTTGTGGACTTTTTATGGACCTTTCTGTCCTCGAGCGCCATAGACCTCCATTATTTGAATGTCAGCAGACGGCAAGAAGCCTCCCAGATCTCCAGATGCATTTGAGATATCAAAAAAGTACTCCAGAGTGTTGTTCAGCATGGGGGTGAGTAGAAAATGAAGGCTAATCATGTTTTGGGTGTACTATTCCTTTAAGGTGATGCGCAGCGTCATTTTCCTCATGTTGGATAATGAGGTCAGTTTGCATTTAGCCTTTTTCAGCAATTGCTTTCTGTTGCTGCTGGTAAGATTATCAGGCGCTTTGTCAGCAGATTGATATATCTGAGCTACAGATCTCTGGGGTCTCGTTCATATTGCCATGTTTTAGTAGTTCTGCCGTTTTCTTATTTCATTTTCAGATGGTGTTTTTTCTGGGAATATTCTAAACCTTAGAACATTGTTTAATACATTAAACCTGCTTTAAATTTCCTTAGAATTTAATCCCTGACATACATTCGTTTCTCCTCTTTGGTCTGCATAATGTTTCACACTGGAAAAAATCGAAATCTAGATAAGTCAATTTTTCTTAAAATAAGTGCATTTCTTCTTGGATTGAGGAGGTAAAAGAGACACTTTGCCAATGGAACAAGACAGTTTTATACTTAAAATAACAAAACACAGTTGCATTGTCTTATTTCAAGTGCATATTCTCTAATTATCTTATTTTAAGAGTAAAAATGCTCAATTCTATTGGCAAACTATCTCATTTACCTACTCAAATTAAGGATAAAGACATTTTTACTTATTTCTAGATCATTTTTTCCAGTGGATTCCTAAATTTCTCTGTCAAACTGAGGCCTTTGCATAACAAAATGAGCATAAACAGTCATATCATACTTTTTGTGAGTGTTTTAACATAATGCTACAAGCACATAAACCATGATAATCAAACAGAAACAAGCATTGCAAAGTTGATCCCATTTCAGGACCTTTAAAAAGGCACCCAACCCTCGCGTCTTCCTTGTGTCTTGTTTCAGAGAAGAAGAAAAGGAATGCAGATGTCTAAATAGACACACTTGCAGACTCTGTCGGATTTCACAGATTCTCTTGCCTCTTGAAAATATTTGAACAGGCCTGGGAGTGGTTTCTGTGTTGGTTTAGGCAGCTTTAGTGAGTCCAGCAGGACCAGATGTGTGCTTCGCATCAGATGACCTGCTGCACAACAAACCTTGATATCCATGGGAACAGCTGCACTGCTCGGCGAGTTTGCTTTAAAGTTTAGGGTTTTAGTAAACACATAGGTACTCCTGAACAAAAGATTAGCACCAATGCAAAGCGCTAGACAAAAGAAGCTTGAAACAAAAACACAGAGCAACACATTTACACATTTTTACTCTTATTTCATCTCCTTTTTCCATTAGTTCTTATTCTGGACTTGGTGACACACTGAAAACTCTGAATGTTTCCTGTGTTTATACTATAGAGAGCCCTTGCTGCTATTTCAGAATCCTGCACACAGTGAAACAATGATCCTTGCATGCAGGCAAAAACAAGGGACAGGTTGTTTTTTTTTGTTTTTTTCTCCGCCCGCCTTTACCACACATTCTGAAAATGGAGACTATATAGGAGACAAAACAACGCAGCTTTGTGTTTCTTTATTTTCATTCAAGCCAGCGTGTAATTATCTGGTCTGGAAGGAAGTGATACACTCAACTCATAGAAGTAAATATGGGTGGGCAGACGGCAGCAATGGAGGAAAAAATATTCTGAGTGTAATCATAACTTACTAAATAATGTGATTCTGTGTTCCATGGGTACAATGAATGCATTGTAGATGAGTTGACCTGTAGCTGAAAACTGTTAATAAGAGTCAGAAATAATCTTATTCAGTGGTTTTACCTGTCTATATTGTAACTAAAACACATCTATGTAGTATAAAAGATGTTGCATAAAGGGGATGATGTAAAGAAAGCATAAAATTAAGTGTAAAACATTGACAAGATGCAGAAGGACTGACCAAACTCTTTTAGTCTCCATTTACAGGATAATATCAGTATTTTCTTCATGCAGAATGGAGTCAACGGTGAGGTGACCAATAATGTATTCCAAGAATTACTGTACAGGTTTGTTTTTAGCATAGCATATTTAATAAACACATTCACTAAAGGTACTTTGCTTCAATGCTAACTAAACTATTCTCAAAGGTCAAATGTATTCTTTGCAAAGTGATCTCAAAGGAATATTTGGCATGATGCAATGCTTGACCTTTTACACAAAAGAGAGGGAACCATGGAAGTCTCTTCCTCAAACTTTCGTAAATGTAAATCTCCATTAATGAAGCATTCTCCTGACTGTTCCCGGCCTTTGGTAACACCTTGTGTGAACCCTTTACTTTGGTTGGTGTTTCTTCTGCACAGGATTCCCCAACCGTATCAGCGCGTTGGTCGCAGCAGTGCCAGGTTTGATTCCCTGAACCTTATGATGATACAGCCACCAGCGGCAGTCTGTTGTTTTTCAATGTATGGGATGGTTATTTGTTAGCGAATTAAATTGGCTGCTGATGCTTCTGATAATGTGGAGCATTGATCAAATGTACCGGCCTGTTTATGATGAGCATAGAAATTTAATGCCATATCCATAGATGACAAGGTCTAAGCTGTAAATAGTGAAGTTTGCTACAACTTTATTATTTAACAATATAGTATGATGCCATTAGGCACATCTGGCCTTTAGTGAGTTAGTTATTTAGTGACTTATTGACCAGAGTCTGATATTTTCCAGGTTGTTCTGTTTTGGCCCTGATAGTTTGGAAAACCAAACAGCACCAATGTTTGCTGCATAGGCTGTAACCAAGAAAAAAATACTCAAAGTTTGCTATTATTAGCAGCAATATGGTGTTTAAAATGAGAAGGAAGATATATTAACGGAACTCTCATTTATTTATTTATTACAGCTTTAAGAGAGCAAAACATTTAAAGCAGACAGGGAGGTTTGATGAGAAAGACCAAATTTAATCAGTTTTCCTCTTTCTACGCTTTCAAGCTTTCTCCGTTATGGTAGGTTGTTGGAAATGTCTTTATGCTAGCTTTGCTATTTGTGTTCAATTCAAATCTAAACTCTGAATCTGTTTGTCTTTGTTTTGAAATATTAGTTGAAACCTGTGAAGTCAGGGTTCTCATAGGGGGTAGAATATTCCCTCTGCTCTTAAAGATAAACACATTGATTTATATTATAGCTCTGGCTAAACTTTTGAAAAACTAGAAATCTGGAATTTAATAAAATTCTGTTCAATGCATCTTCTTTTTCTATGTTTCCTTACAAGTCCATATTTCCAGGTGGATATTTTACTATCTATGATAACATTTTCTTTTCCAGCCCAGCTGACTTGTAACAGTGGAGGTCAGCAGAGTTTGACAGATTTTTTTTTCTTTTATGCCAGGTTCTCAAACTAAAACCAGTTGGGTCAAAACTACTGACGTGCTTTAATCAAATGTTTCTCTAAAGGCTCTTAAATCAGCTGACCATTAGGCCTTTCAAAAACTATGAAGTAATTCAGACATTTTCCAATCTCTTGATAATTTGCTAATTAGCCATTGACTTTTACAATAAATGTAAGTGGTTTGTTGCTCTTTTCTTTTCTCCGACCAGTTGTTGTTTTCAATGCACACTACCGCTCAAAAGTTTGGTGTCACCCAAACAATTTTGTGTTTTCCCTGAAAAGTCACACTTATCTTCACCACCCTCATAATGCTGTTAAATTAATAGAAAATAGAGTCAAGGCATTGACAAGGTTAGAAAATAATCATTGTATTTGAAATAAGATTTTTTACATCAAACTTTGCTGGCCAAAGAATCCTCCTCCATTTGCATCAATCCCAGCATTGCAGACCTTTGGCATTCTAGCTGTTCATTTTGTTGAGGTAATCTGGAGAAATTGCCCCCACTTCCAGTAGAAGCAGCTCCCACCAGTTGATTGGTTGGATGGGCACCCTATGTCCCATACGGTCCAAGCTGCTCCCACAGCAGCTCAATGGGTTCAGATCTGGTGACTGGGCGGCTGGCCACCCATTACCCATAGAATACCAGCTGCCTGCTTCCTACTTATAAATAGTTCTGCACAATTTGGAGGTGTGTTTAGGGTCATTGTCCTGCTATGTAGGAAATTGGCTCAAATCAAGTACTGTCCACTGGGTATGGCATGGCGCAAAAATGGAGTGATAGCCTTCCTAATTCAGAATCCCTTTTACCCTGTACAAATCTCCCACCTTACCAGCACCAAAGCACTGTCGAAGTTTCAGATGAAAGTTCTCTTTTTCTGGCCATTTTGAGCCGCTAATTGACCCCCACAAAATGTGATGCTCCAGAAAGTCAATCTGCTCAAAGGAAGGTCAGTTTTGTAGCTTCTGTAACGAGCTAAACTGTTTTCAAATGTGTGAACATGATTGCACAAGGGTTTTCTAATCATCACTAGCCTTCTGAGCCAATGAGCAAACACATTGTACCATTAGGAACACTGGAGTGATAGTTGCTGGAAATGGCCTCTATACACCCATGGAGACATTGCACCAAAAACCAGACATTTGCAGCGAATAGTCATTTACTACATTAGCAAATGTATAGAGTGTATTTCTTTAAGGTTAAGACTAGTTTAAAGTGTTTTCCTTTAAAAATAAGGACATTTCAATGTGACCCCAAACTTTTGAAAGGTAGTGTATATAATATTAGATCTAAAACTGTCAATTCCAAAAAAATCTACTAAAAACACAACAAAACTTCAGCAGATCAATAAATCATTACAAGCCAGCAGAGGAAGCTGTTTCTGCACCTTTCTCCTGGGGTATAATTTTTTACCCAAACAGAGGACAAGGTGGGGACAGCGGCTCAGGGAACAAGCAAGGCCTTTTTTTGACGTTCACACTCCCACCTCGCTGGCGTCCGGTCGTCCAGAGAGAGATGCTGGCTCGTATAACTCAGACTTATTCTCATGGATTTTTGTGGTTGGGCAGCTGGCCCGGGGATTTCAATTCATAAACAAGCTGGATCCTAAAATGCTTCCTCCTCACTGAAGAACTCCACCCTGTTCATAAAACTCTTGAGGTTAGCAACTACGGCCCTTTGCCAGGTAAGTTTGTAACTGTAATCCATCTGCAGAATTAAGCTCCCATTATCATAATTTTGGAGACAAAGCATGCCTTCTATATAGAAATATTAACATGGTGAATCAGATTAATTGAGAAACAGGTTGAGGCCGTGTGGAAACAGACACCCAGCTTTCAACTGAGTTATTCTCAATGAAGGTGGGTTAGAAAAGCTTTGCTTTGCTCTGAATCCTGTGGTAAGTTTTCTCACAGAACGACTATATCCTCAAAGTTTTAAGAGAAACAGAAAAGTAAAAAATTTAGATGAGCCAACAAAAATCAGTGTCAGGATTGGTGAATACTTGCTGAGGACTCAAATGCAGAGCTGAGAGGAATAAACCGATGGAATGAGGAGTTTAAATGCCAAATTGAACAATGAATGGAGTAACCAACTGATTGGGAGCAGGTGTGGACAGAAGGAACTAGAAGGGAGCTAGGGGGAAAGAAACTGGCAAAAGGGGGCAATAGAGAGTAACCAAGAAATACATAAATGCTTAAAAAAACAGCCAGAAAAGAACTAGAATGACACAAAATGGAAATTAAACCAAAGACCTAAAAAACATAAAATGACATAAATCAAAAGTGTTACTGAAAACTCAAAAAGAAAACTTAAACAGAACCAAAAAGCCCAGAAAGGGCAGAATTATGACACTAAGCAAGTGTTCTAAGAGTTTTAGAATATTAAATCTGAATTTTTATATAACAGTTAACTGACAGAAAACAGGATAAAAAAGAGAGGAAGAATGTCTTGGCATCTGGATTCAAATCCCGGACGACTGCATAAAGGCAAGACCTTTATATAATGGTCACACTCTCTACCCGTGTGTGTCTCTGAACCGGTATCTAAAATATGAAACTTCTTTGAAGATATCAGTAAGGAACAGATGATAAATTGTAGTATGTTTGTACAAACATCAAGATATCCTGAATGGTAGAAGGTTTATTTCTATATAACCATAAATAGCCATAACCATATGACCATGGTGACAACTAACGAAGATGAATAAAATCTGAAAATGTTAATGTTTCTAACAGTGATGTGTTTGAGTCTAAACATCTGTCTTACCTCCCAAAGTTACAATGATTGATGCATCAATCAACCGGACGAGCAGCAGGTTTGACGCTCCACTTTAAAGATCAAGATCCACCTTAGTTTACCAAATGTCTTCGTATGAATGTGCCTGAGGGGCGCAACCAAAGAACACAGCACCAGAAGCTGCTGTACCTCCAAGCTGTCTGAAAATTATCCTTAAACACCGGATCCAGCAAAAGCCTGTGAAATTGTTAAGTTCTTGTAATGCATGGAGTCCAAATGTAAGGTAAACGGAGGAAGCCAAGACATTACTGAACACATAAATGGGCTCTATGCACAGCTCCACTACTTCCTGAATTTAAGGCAGCTCCTTTGTTTCCTGTCTTTCATTACTGGACGAACTGATTAATCCAGGTGTGTCTGGCCAGTTACTTAGGTCATACACACCTGGATTAATCAGTGCATCCAATCATGAAAGACAGGAAACAAAGGAGCTGCATTAAATTCAGGAAGTAGTGGAGCTGTACATAGAGCCTATTGTGATATCTATGGTATTTCTATAGGCTTCAAGTTAAAGTGTAAAATTAATGTCTGCAATAGAAAGAGTCTTATTGACAGTTAGGTAGGATGTTACAGTAATTAAGCAGATCTACAGTTTTACTTGATGAGAATTTCTATTGTTAGCTGAGTGGACGGTACTTCAGCCGTAAGCTGTTCAGGTTATTGGGTCGATTCTCTCCTCTTATGAGGAAAAGGTTTTCTAAGTTGGTGTATTTGCAACAATTATTTCTAACAAGACATCAGAGGGCACTATAGTTGCACTGGAAGTAAAACAGCATAATTTTCAGGATCAATCCACCGTATTGGACAATCAGAAAACAGGCTGACATTAAAGGAAACCCAACTTTGGATCAGGTTTTTATTAAAGCCTTTCAACATCTTTCTGGGTGACGTTTGTCATGTCTTTGGCTAATATTAGAGCAACTTATAATTAGAGAATTTCCATAAAAACAAAAGTTGAAAGTCTGGTTTTCTCTGATTTCTTTACCCGCTTTTTGGTTGGCATGACCAAGATGACAGAATTTGACAGATTGGACGATCAAACAGCTGGAGGAGAGAAGCAGTGGATTGAATCATAGGTCAGTTTATAAACACTTATTTTGACAACTAATGGAAAATTCAAACCAACTCCAAAGAAAAAATCTTAAGAAAGAAGTATGAAACAAATAAAAAAAAAAAAAGCATTTCACTGTGGATGTGTTGTAAGAATAAATTGTAATAACTAGGTTGGAGTGTGGAATAAGGTGGACAGAAAGAGCTCAGTATCATCAGCAAAACAGTGGAAAGTAATTTATGAAAGATGTACAGAAGAGGATAAGGGCCAGTGGAAAAAAAAAAAAAAAGTTAACTGATTTTTACATTTTATTTCAGTTTAGTATGGGAAAAAAGTCAGAATTCTGAGAAAAAAGTCAGAATTCTGACATTTTTTTTTCAGTGGCCCTAATCCTCTTCCGTAAAGATGTGACACAGGGGAAAGGGCGTAAATAATGGATAGGAGGGGTCCAAGAGCTGAACCTCGGGGTATACCTCTAGAGATGGACAAGACTGAGAACAAAATGGCTGAAGTTTATTGAACCAGAGAGGAATCAGTTTAAAGTTTAAACATATTTGTCAATGAGGTCAAGAGTGAGAATGGAGAGACCAGAGCCAGCAGACCATTTGCATTTTTCATCAGGGCAGTTTGGGTGGTGTGGTGGGATGGAAAATGAAATTGGTCTGTGATACATCTAAAAGATCTAACGATGGGAAGAAGATTAAACTTTTTAAGTTCCTACAAAATATCTTTGATCTTTGCTTTATGTATGTTATAGACATGAAACACTCAGCTGTTTCTCTTTCAACTCAATTTGCACTAGAGTAAAAAAAAAAGACTTGGAATAAACTTCACAAACAGGCATTCCTCTCTTCAGATGTCACCTTACACCCAAGCTGTGTCTTTATACCCAGCATGCCTTTGTCTCTCATGACTGCAAAGCTGGCGCTTCACTAGAAGATATTGAGGAAATGACAGCAAGGATGACAGGAAACCAAATGAGCTGCAGCAAATTAAATGAATAAGAACAGAAAAAGAAACATTACCATCTGCCATCAGTTACTATTGCACAAAAGCATGTGTGGATAGCATTGCAGAGGATTCTGTTTGCTTTTGCAGTCCAGACCTCGCTGCTCTGTAACACTCAGCGTTGGCGAATGCTGGGAGAGGAGGGGGAATCCCATCAAACACCTTTTCCCGCTTTCCCTTCCTGTAACAGTTTAACCCCTGCTAAGCAGAGCGTGCACAGAGGGCAGCTCAAGCTACAATTACAGAGCTGATTTCAGATCGGCTCCTCAGTCAGGCTCCAGTTTTTAACTTCTGAGGGAATAACTGTGCACAGGAGGGTGGAGGAGATTCTGCAGGAGTTGGGAAGCTCCTGAGGGATCTAATAAGAGGAAATACAAACCATAGTTTCACATACCAATGCAAATTTCACATGTTGATTCGTCTTTTATGTCATTTAGTGGTAAACCTCTGGGTGACCTTTAAAACTACTCAAAATAAGTGCAAGGCTGACATCTGCTGGCAAGGACTGGTACTTGTTCTGTTTAATGGGGAGGATTTATCCAACTTGGAAGTATTTATATGTGGAGAATTATTAATCTAAAACATTGATAATTGCCCATTTTTCAGAATTTTATTAAATCAACCAATGTTTGGACAGTTAAGGGAAAAACATTAACACGTTTGAATCTAAAAGGACGTACATATTCACCTTGAATTCGTCATACGTAAACGTTCACATTTAGAAAGGAGGAATTTTCAGCTGTTTACCTTTAAAGGATACTTATATCTGATATATAAGAGCAATAGTGATGAACTGGAACCTGATCAGAGAAACAATGCTGGTCAGACTTTGAGAGGAAATTATTTACATAACTGACTATTCTTCATCAATTTTGTGTAGTGAGTTTCCCCAAAAAAAATAACCTGGAGAAAAGTTAAATAACAGCATCGATTTCTCAGACAATAAAATTGAAAAACAGTTTTTATTGTTCAACTTTTATTCAAAGTATAGAGCAGAAGCTGCCCAGGGTAAAGTGAAAATGCTACAAGCCATAAATAATGATCAGAAAAAGAAAACCTAACCTACTTTAAGGGTCTCCAAATGAACACATTCATTATAAGGATATATTAAAAAAATAAAATCATGAATCAATAGTCTGTGAAAATCATTATAAGCCCTATAAAAACAATGAAATATGCCTGGAAATCAGTGAAAATTGTAGCTTTAAGTCAGATGCTTGAATATTTGGAAAGTGGTGAAACACACAGAAGCAGGCAGTTAGCTTGTTTCAGTGTTAAGAGAGGAAGCCTGCAATCCAAAGTCATACCAAAGCCGATGCTTCCTTCCACTGTATTCCTTTTCATTGGCCATTTCAGCATGCATACAGTCTGCTGCTGCCTGGCTGATTGGGTCACATTTAAAGTAAACATTCATTTTTAGGAGCAAAACCAGCAAAAAACTAAACGGAAAATGACAGCAAACATAGTCCATTTCCAAGCAGTAAGAACCTAAACAATGTTAACTTTGGAGTGAATAAAATACTTCTTCCTAAAGCAGAATGAGTTCGTTTATAATGCAGTTTATAACTAATATTTACACGGCTGCTCAAACAAACTAGTGATGACTGGACATCGGACATCAAAGGAGTTCCTGCTCTGTGATTTCCTGCATTCATGGATGCATGTTTATATCCAAGGCTGTGTTTAAGTTTTAATCCTCTATTTGCACATGGTTTATTATAAAAACAAAAGGACTGTTTTTTTATTTAAGATTTGTTCTCCCTCAGTTCTATTTTTAACAGAACTACAATGGAAAAACTTTAATGATATTCCAAACAGGGAAGAAGAATGATGCTTAGAGGGTGCTCACGTTTGAAGGTACGACAGATCTGTTTGTCTTTGGTCATGCTGCATTCTTATTTATTGAAATCAACTCTTTGGGGAAGTTTGGTGCATATTAAAAGGTCCAGTTGCAGGGAAATGATCCAAACCAACCAATAAAAGGTTTATTTCAACTGAGCTTAACCTCTTAGCATCTGAAAACTTTTCCCATGTTTTTACTTTAAGATTTTTACAGATGTGCGTGTTAGAAAGTACTAAATAGAGCTGGGATTTTACTTGATTTAAATTAACTTTTAACTGAAGTTTGACTGATTTTGGGTTTTATGTGCAGAAAAAAAAACGACCTGTTTGATACAAGTGATGTTCACAGACCAAAGCTTGTCACAATTAAAAGCAAAAAACATTTTTTTTTTTATGAAAAACAATGCATAGCATAGACAGCATCTCAAAAATCAGCTGTGCTGCACTTCATACCTACACCTCAGGCATGGCGGCTTGCTTCCACGTGTGAGGAAAGTTTTTTGTTGTTCCAGTTGGAGCCTGCTGCTCAGGTGGAGGGAGCGGAGGTAGAAGTGTAAAGGGCTCCTGTTTGAAACAAGGTGTTAAAGTGGGGTGTTTCTAAGGTTGAAGTGGGGGTGTAGGGGGCGTGTCAGAAGGAAGATTTTGGACCCCTTCTTCTTAATACTGCCGCTAAGGACCACAGCTCCTCCAGCTCTTCTGACTCCACTGTGCTCTTATCGAATGAGGAAAAGGAAAAGAGGCTGGGGAATCTCCCTGCTAGCTCTCTAGCTGTCCTCTTCATCCTCCCCCCGGCTGCCCACCGCTCTCTTCCTCAGAGCCTCATCAGAGTAACCCTGGCTTCTGGGTTCTGGTCGACCTTCGGGAGACCCTCTTAGTTTTCTCCAGTCCCCGTCCTGGTCTTCATCCTCTTCCTCCTCATCGTCATCATCATCCTCTTCACCGTCGGCCTCCTGGTCCTCATCCTGATGCTGGATCAGCCTTGCCTGCTCCATTGCCTGTTTCTCTGTTGAAACAGAAAAATCATCACCTAGGTTATGTGCAGCTTACAAGCTAAATATGCGTGTTTGGATATTTGTTAAAAACAACAACTGATTAAAGAAGAACTTTAGAGACACATTATGTAAGTTTTTACTGAAAAATATATTAATAATAGCCTTTTTAATTAACCATTTACAACGGAAACATCCTATGATGAGCAGATTGACACCTCGGTAGGTCAGCTTCCATCTATAAGCCTGTAGCCTATTTTCCTAAATTTACTTCGGTTGGATGATCTTGGGCTCTTTAGCTTATGGTCCATGTTGAATTGGTTCAAACTAGCAAGCAATCAAAGTGTTATATTCAAGATGTATTTTCTGGAAACGACCGGCATCCAGCTCAACTCAGACACCAATGGCAGCTCCAGGTAAGGGGAAAAAAAGTCAACTACCAGGGCATGCGACGGCAACAAGCGGAATAGTGCTGCAGTTCTGGGTTTTGGCCAAAGGTGGCAGTATCATTTGAAAATGTCACAATCCTTTAAAAAAAAAGAAAACATTTTTTTTTCCTTTTCACAACAATGTAGTAATAAATTTCTTTAAGTCCCCACAGAATATAAGGTCTGTGGTTAAAATGTGTTCTAATTAAAAGGCGTTAAAGTAGCCTGGCTAGTCAGACTGTATAACAGTCTGAATAATTCAGTTTGGTAAACCGCGATCAAATCCAGGCAAATATGGTCGGACCAATTACAGCACAGGAGCTGAAACTTCTCACATATAAAGCCTTTTAAATGGCTAAGCTCCATCTGATATCAGAGATCTGATTGTTCCTTATGTTCCTAACTTCTCGCCTCAATCTGCAGGTTTAGGTTTACTAGTGGTTTTTAGATATTTCAAAAGTATTTCTGGGAGTTAGAGTGGCTTTTAGGTTATCCTGATCTATCTCTACCAGTTCCTGCTGCTATAGGCTTAGGCTGACTGGAGGACTGAGGGACCTTTAAGGCTAGGAGTTTCATTCTTTCTTCATTAAACGTAATCTCACCCTCCTTCTCCCACTCTGCAGAATCTGTTAGTTCAATCTCTTGAATGGCACGCATCTGTGCCATTGTTTCTCTCTGCAATTTTTTCTTCTCATAGTAGCTTCATCTGGTCTGTTCCTGTTTGGCTGTGACTCCATCCTGGAGAGAAATATCAGCTGTGCTGCTGCCATCAACACCCTTTGTTTCTAGATGCTGGAGATTGGTCTGCTTTCCAGTGTAGTCCTGTTCTCTTCTGACTGTGACTAACACGGATGTGCCCCTTCATCCTTCTGACATGGGGAGCTGGCTCACAGCTATTCCTGCCTGGCTGTGTGTTTTCCTGGACGGGGCCGCCTCGTGGAGCTGGTTGACTGTTGCCTTTTGTATCTATGCTTTTTCTATGTCTGCTTCTGTCTCCTTGAACCTCAGTGGGCCTCAGCAGATGGCCGCCACACTGAGCCTGGTTCTGCTGGAGGTTTCTTCCTGTTCAAAGGGAGTTTTTCCTCTCCACTGTCGCTACAAGCATGCTTAGTGTGAGGGATTGCTGAAGAGTCAATGAGTCGATGCAATCAGCTGGTTTTCCTTAGATAGAAAAAACTTTGAATCAATCTGACTGGATGATCTGGTGAACTGGAAAGTGCCTTGAGATGACATGTGTTGTGAATTTGGCGCTATAGAAATAAACTGAATAGAATTGAGTTGAGGTGAAACTTAATGTGTCACTCTAAGCACTCTCTACTAACATTACAGCAAGATGGCGAGCGGAGCGGAGCTATATTTCAATGATCCCCGTTCTGATGTCCCATGTGAGACTGATCTAACTTTAAAACCTCAACAACAGACAGCTTTAGAGTCATCTCTCTTTAAAAAGGACGGATTTGCTAATCTCGACTGGACGTGTTTCACGGACTACAAATTTATAAACACGGAGCATGTTGCTAATATGCAAGTACTTTCAACGTTTTCTTGCTCAGGGACCCAGAGTGCCGGCTGTGAAAGTGGGGCTTGAACTCAGAACCTCTGGATTCCAAACTCTATGTCCTAACCATAAGGCCACCACCGCCCTGTTACAGAAAGACCCCAGCCCGGGAATTTAACCTGGAACCTTTTAGCTGCAGGGCGGCAGTGCTACCCACTGCGACACCAAGCAGCCCAACATTGGTCATGTAAAAATGAATGAGAAAAACAACAAAACTCACTCTGGTAGTATTCATGCGAAGAAAATCGCCGAGAGGGAAAGACGTAATCTGCGATGAAGACCAGCAACTAAAAAGAACAAGATATTAAAGACCAATCCAGTAATTAACAGCAACGGCACATTTCAGTTCACAGTGCAGGCATCATGTCGTCATCAGTGAAACACTCACCAGACCCAACGTCAGGCCAGCGAACAAGGTGACCAGACCAAAGATGACGTATGAACCCCAAACTGGAATCCCCAGCTGCTCCGTCATGTAGTTATGGCAACGCTGTAAAACAAAACATGCTTCTCATGTTTATCGAAGCATTGAAGTTATTTCAACATCAAAAAGAGCTAAAATCATTCACAATCACACTGCAGCACATTTCTTTTATTTACAGGCATTTTATTAACTGGAAAAATAAACTGAATTTTTTATAATTTAATTACTTGGGCTGACCAGTAGCTTGGTTTTCACATCGATGGGTGGAGTTAGCATTAGAAATAGTTAGCAGGATTCGCCTTAAAAGCAGGATAAGGAGCAATCAGGGGGAATTGACCCACTTAGAACAAGTAAAACTATAAGAAATATAAATCTAATTCATCCTCTGCTGCCACCATGAGCACGACATTCAATCAGTGGTGTGGGAAAAAAAAAAAATCACACATTTGTTACTTCAGTAGAAGGATAGATCCTGCAGTTTAAACACACTCTGGTAAAAGTTGAAGTATCAACAGTGACCTTTACTCCTTAAAAGTGAAAAAGTATGTGCTCCAAAAACTACTTCTACTCTTTACTACTTTAAAAAAAACAGCCAGATGCCACTATATATGACCATATTTCTATAATTCTCTGAGATAGGCCAAGGATGAGGAGGTCTCTGTTGGTCTCCTCATCGACATATCGCTCGCTTCCTGTGTCCGACCTTTCGCAGACATTTCCAACATCTTTTTTCTGAATCCCACATTGTAGCATGGCATAGACAATTCAATGCTAACAGTCTGAAGACACACCTGCTTGCTTCTGATGATTTCCTTTTAGCTAACCAATGAGTGCGTTTTGCGTTATATGACTCAATCCAATCACACCAGTTTTCACCTGATGTGGGCTGAGCCAATGATCTGCATTGACGGATGAGCACATGACGGGAAATATAGTGATGCCTAAAACATTAAACCGGGGTGAGAATTGTATAAGTAATCAAATTGATGAAAGTAAAGAGATGTGTGAAAATAATGAGCAGAAGTCGTGAGGTAGGGAAGCAGGGTTGTGTAGTATAGATGTGACTGTACAAGTAGTCAGTATTTGTACTGCTATTACAATTGTGCAAGTAACGGCACAAATACTTCCATTTCTACTGCACTTAAGTACACTTTTTTATATCTATACTTTACCCATTACTTATTTTTCCTTCTACTTCTGACTTCTACTCATTACATTTTCACACAAGTATCTGTACTTTTCTTATTGATTTTCTTTTAAAACAAAGCGTAACTACTCTTGGCTTCGGTTTAAAGCACAGGTCACGGATTAGCGGACTGCGATGTTATGTAAATGACATTAAATCCAAAGATTTTGTCCGAGTTAAAGCTGATGTATTTGTTGTAGTCTCTTGTTATTCACACAACCCAAACAATAAACACAGCGATTAGCCGATCGTGGGTTTTAAAGCAAAGCTTTGTCTTCAGCTGAAAATCAAACGCCAAGCATCTACACTGACCAATGTGGCGCATTCACGAGCCGCCAGATAGCTATGGTGCATTCAGGGAGCATGGGACATTTCATACTTACAAGGAAAGAGACATAAAAACTTTTGGAACAGAACTTAACTCATACAATAATGTATTTTTTCAGAGAAACAGTGTGGGCTTTTCTTACAATACTGAATGCTCTATAATTGTATTTTGTTATTTTTTGATTATTCACATCTGCTAGCTTTTATTCTAAAAAATCTATAATATTACAGCAGCAAATTATCAAAGTTTTTCAAAATCCTAAGTTTAAAAAGCTCCAAATGAGGCTTAGGATCGTACAGCTAACAATTGCGCTGTCATTGTTTTACATGCAGAATTAGCATTTGCTGACCCTTGACCTTTAGCTACTGATGGATATACAGGAATACAGTCATACAAGTGTCAACTCCTCTGAGATAGAACAGGATGCAATATTTGACAATTTCTATTTTTATTTTTTTATTCAATGCATAACAATTGAATGGCATAAATACCATCATTTTATTTCAGTGTTAAGTAACAGATTTATTAAAAATGTCTCCTGACATTTACTGGTTGATTTCTTTTATTTGGACCCCACTCGATTTTTTGTTACCCGTGGTTTAATGTTTATAAATATATATTTCATGCCATGGATGAGGGTATTCATAGAAGGCAAAACACTCATTGGTTAGCTAAAGGAAACCATCAGAAGCAAGCAGGTGTTCTTCAAACTGCTAACGTGGAATTGTCTATGCCATGCTGCAATGTGGGATTCAGAAAAAAGATGTTGAAATGTCTGAAAGGTCGGACACAGGCGAGAGCGTATCGGGAGATCGGAGACCAACAAGACCTCCCTCATCCTTGGCCCTATCTCTAAGAAATTTTTGAAATAGTCGAATGTAGCTTTCAATTCCTATAGCGGCATCTGGCGTTTTTCTTAAAGGTTACTTTATACTTTTATACTTTAGAAGTAGTTTTTTGAGCACATAATTTTTTCACTTTTATTTACTAGTAAAGAGGTCAAGTTGATACTCAACTTTTACCAGTGTTTTATACTGCAGTATCTATACTTCTACTTAAGTAACAAAAATGGTGTGTACTTTCACACCACTGGTTACTTGACACCTCTGCATTTAATAAACATCTATTACAAACAGCAAAAGTCATCTCTAAGCACAATCTATAGCTGCAAAGGGTAGTAACTTACTCTGATGAACATGGAGAGCTTGAACAAAGCAGACATGGAGTTCATCCTGTCAAAGACGAGAACATAGCATGTCATTTAGTGGAGCAGCTGTTCACAAATACCTGGATGCTTGTTTTGCTTTGTAAAGCGACACAAACGCTCTAATGAAGAAGATATTTCAGCTTTACTTACAGAAATGAAGATGGCCCGAACCATGAAGAGACGGGCTCCATGGATTTCCATTTCTGTTCATCCACAAAGCTGAGGAAATCATCTTTAGTACGAGCGCCCTGGTACTTCCGAAAAACGCCATCTTTGCAGCTGAAACATAAAATGCACAAAGATTAAATCTCATGACTGATAAAAATTCATATTTTATATTTTTACCAATCAAGTTTCTGCTGTGCAGGATTAGCAACTGCTTTGACACAACAGTAACAGGAAATGTATTTTTAGCCTCTTCAACTTGTTTCAGTATGAGCCAATGATTAAAAATAATGTCCACCATCTTTGTTTAACTTCTTAAAAAATGAATCACAATTCATATTCCTGAAAGAAAGTGGAAATGTCATTGATTGAAAGATTATTAACCAATATGTGTAAGAATACACAGATTATTTGGTAAATAACAGTAAACTAAAACACAATTCACTCAGATGCAACAACAAACCATGCTTAAAGCTTTCATCTCAACAGACTGTTTGGTGGAAAGAAAATACAAACAAACCAACAAACGAGGAAGTGATGAAAACCACAGAATATGCAGATACGTACTGATAGATTGTAGGAAGTGAAGTTATGATGAATCGCCCGCTCAGACCTTAGAGGAAAGAAATCAACGTCAGTCAGCAGAGAGGAAAAACGTGACTTCTTACCCAACACACCTTTATTTGAAGCATCCGTGTCTTAACATGCATCTGTCTAGGCATTTGAAATGAAAGCTGTGAGAATCCATCAGCTGGTAGTAGAAGCTATGGGATGAAATTCAGGTTTCTTAAAGCTGCTAAAACGGCATCATGATGACTCAGCACAGAGGAAAAATGTCTTAAATGCATCAGAAGTGTCACATAATATATAACAATAGTATTTCAGAATCTCACTATCCTGATCTGGCTATTTTCTTTACTTATGGCGCCTTGGAAAAAGATACTTGTACCTCTTAAAACACCTTCAGAATGTGTCACAATATCACCAACAGTTCTATCAAGAGGATGATTGATGTTCTGTGCATTTGTTTGCAGCCTGCTTTACTCAATACCCAAAAAGTTAATTACCTTTAGTTATTAGCTCATGTAAAGGCACCAAGGTTTTTTTTAACAATATGCCAAAACACACAGCTTATTGTAGCACCATCTAACTTAGCCATCTACAGATCTAATCTGAGTTCCACTGAACTCCATTTTTTGGATACATCTGTGCACACCTGACTCTAAAAATGGTTCATAACATGGTCATGGCTGAACTTATTAAAATGCAAGAAAGTACGATAACGGCAGAGCGGCTCTCGAGGACTGGAGATGCTAACCTTTCTTATCAAATATCTGCTAAGATTCAAACACCCTCAATGTGCCTTCCTCATGGTGACACATGGAGGAGGCAGTGTCATAATATGGGTGTTTCTTTCTTCTTCACAGAAAAAAAAAACTTAGGCTCACTTTTCAGGACAACCCAAAACATGCAGTCAGAACTGCAATAAAAAAGTTCAAAGTATATTTATATCAATGAATCAAGCCCTAATGCTAAAACAATTATCTGTAAAGCTAGGAAACAAGGTGAAGACTAGTGTTGCACCGATACCAGTATACAGCATAAAACGTAAAATCGGTACCAACAAATAGGGCTCGATACCACGTTGAGAGCCAAAACGTTAATTCAACCATTGGTACCCATTCTAGGTAGGCAATAAAAACTCTACTGATTCCCATTTTTAGATTTTTATTATTTACATATTTTATTTTGATATATATACACACTACAATCCTAGAGGGAAATTACTGGATTTAACCCAACCCCATTGGGAGCAGTGGGCTGCCATTGTATTTTATTTTAGGGAGCAGTGTGGCACACCTAATAGAGAACCTCAGGATTTAAAGCCCTATGCCCTAGACCACTAGACTGCCACAGAAGTTAAGGGCACTTTGTTTTAGTCTTTTTCCTGCTTCACAAAGGCAGCCAGCAGCTTGACATGAAGCCATGAAGGCAATTATTTTACATCCAGGTAATATGCAGTTCTTCATTTATACACACATCAATTTCAAACAGAAGGCATCTATATCGACCAATACTGCACAGCCAGGAAGCCAATTATTTCATCCAGTGGTTATCGGTGCAAGTTCTTTACGTGAGTACACACATCACTTCAAAACAGAAATCTATACTCATCACTGTGCACAGCTAGGCCAAAAAGTGGTATCAGAAATTAGGTGGAAAACTATTTAATGCAACAGGAGTACAGGAGGAGCTTTCAGACTCCCAGCAGTAAATCAAATGTTGAAATCAATGCACAATTTTTTCTTCCATATAATTATTAATAATTGGCTTTTGGTGGTTCTATAGTAGATAAAGCAAATCCGAGAAAAACAAAAAAAAACTTTCAAAGCACAGTTCAAATTCAGGTATAAAGTGAAAGAAATAGGGAGAAAACGGTTCAAGATGTATGAATCCTTTGTTAAGCCACTGTAATAAAATAGTGTTCAGGTTTGATGAGCTTTGGGATGCCTACCAGGCTGCTCTGTCACATCCACTTTGGCTACATTGATGCCCATGTCATCCCCCCAGTCTGCAAACTCTCTCCACACCGTCTGCAGCTGCTGGCATGCGGGACACCAGGGCGCGTAGCTAAGAGGAAAAAAAAATAAAATAAATAAAATAGGATTGGAGGCTTTAAATTGTTAATGCTCGGTTCAAAATACGTCCTGCTACTCGACATCGTTAGCCTCCAAGTTAGCTCATTGAATGACACACAAATAGCTAGTTAGCAGAGAGTAAAGTCTGTTTAGAAGGCTAAACAATTTCACCACAAAGTTAAATAAGATTAGATCTTCTGTTAAACTCCTTTAGCTGACGCGGGAACTTTACGTGTTTAAAATAAAAACTACAAAACTAGCAGAATAGCCTGTTAGCAGGACACTGACAACTCAATCATCCATTCTCCTGTCATTATCTTCTCCCAGTCTCCGTCCGTCACCTCCTTCAGACTGTCAGGCTTGGATGAAGCGGAGCAGACCAGCAGAAGGAGAACCCAGCAGGTCCAGGAGCGGAGCTCCGCTCTTCCTGCCAAAAACAACATGATTACTGTCATGCTGCTGCTAGCTAACAGGCGAGCGGCGTCCACTCCACAAGTCACTTCCGGTGTGCGCGTTCCGTTTAACGGAAGTGACGTTTATCGATAGATAGATAGATAGATAGATAGATAGATAGATAGATAGATAGATAGATAGATAGATAGATAGATAGATAGATAGATAGATAGATAGATAGATATACTTTTTTTAGGTGATTTTTTTTTGCTTTGTATAAATGTTTTAGTGATTAACTTGTTTTTGAAACACTTAACATTTGAATTCCACTTTTATTTAAGTTGTGTGGAAATAATCTGCACAAGTACATACATTGCATTCAACACCAACAAATCATTCAGCAATAAACAATCATCTTAACATATATCATCCTGGTTATATGTACTTTATGAATAAATTATTTGCGCAGTTGCAATTGATCACAATATATCGTCAACTAATTACAAACTACTAGCCCGTTAACTGTATAGAGACTGTCTAATACCTGCTAAAATACCTTATGTATCCTAGTTATATGTACTTTATGAATAAATTATTTGTGCAGTTGCAATTGAGCATAATATATAGTCAACTAATAACAAACGACTAACCAGTTAACTGTATAGAGACTGTCTAATACCTGCTAAAATACCTTATGTACTGTAAGGAAGCTTATATTTAAAAACCATGGGGTGAATACTAACTGTAATGCTCCCTTTCTACACCATGCAATTAAGTTAATGGAGTATCTCCTTTGAACGTATTTTCAGTACAGACTTAAATGTTCTTAAAGGACTACTCCATTTGCCTAAAGACACCAGAGAGCATTGTAAAGCAGGGACTCTGCCTTGCTGAAAGGTGATCCTTCTTTATTGTTGAACTCCATTCATCTTTGGATAAACTGAGCAGTTTCCCCGTCCCTGCTGAAGACAAGAAGTTACACAAAACGATGCCACTGACGTGGTAAATGATGGAGTACGTATCGATATTTGAGCATTTTCAGTTTTCATTGATGTGGTGTTTTGTGTTCTAACCAATAAAATACATCAAACTGCAATCAGAGGACTGTACTTTATTTATTGCTTGATGTTTCCACCACATGGCCTGTGGTTCTATTTAACCGTTTTTTTGGCTAGTTTCCATAAAGGCCAGATTTATTTAATTGCACTGTTATCTGTTGGCCATTTTCCTTTCCTTTTCAGTTTATGGACTGAGCAGAAATGGCCAAAAGTTGGAATGTTGCTGGAATCCTAGCTCTGCTTTAAACGTCTCCACGTCTTTTCTGTTCTCTTCCTTGGACCTCAAAAAGGTGTTTGTTCACTAAAATGTTCTCTGACAAACGTCTCTGGATTGTTCTGTAGAGAAAGAAAGAATCAGATTTATGATGGATTTAAATCAAAAACACATTGACCCTGTTTTCTAGATAACAGATTTCTGATTTCTCCATTGAGTTAAATTTTTGGCTCCTTTCAAAGCAACTTGGACATCAAAAGGACATAAATAAAGGCTTAAAGCCCTTCTCTCTATGTCTATATATGTTGTATTAGTTTCACTTTCCTGAAATTAAAGAGACAATATATATCAGAATGAATCACAATTTTGGAATTTCTGTTGATGTTTTATTATTATAAAATTTTTCAATACCCTAACGTTTTCTAGATCCAAAATAGGTGTGGGTATTGGCAAAGAAGTCAATCGATTCATGTCAAATCACCATTCACATGCCACGATGCGAGTTCTACTCACAATGCATGCATCACGATATTATTTGGAAATATTAAGTATGCATTGGGATATTTTCACTGAACACTGTAAGAAAAGATACAGCCCCTACCAGTGGCTGACTGGCTGGGGTGTGATCTGATAGTGTCTTCAATTGATACATAACTGAAAGCAACTGAATTCATACATAGCTGTATTTATTGAAATTACTTTGGAGGTGTTGCCATGAAAAACAAAAACTGGACAGAAATATTACTTGATTACTGGCGTGGACACACTGACAAAAAGATCTTAGTATTCATCAAACTCAAAATAACAAAATGAGGATAATCAGTCCGACATGCTTATGACACAAAGCAGCAGGCGTCAACACATCCAAGAGCTTATTATCTGCTGGACTGGAAGTTGTATTCCACTTGGTTTGATTGATGTGCGCCAACCATTAATGTATTTTATTTGTTCATTTTTTTTTTTTATAATCGATTCTGCCTTCAAGAATCGATTCAGTAGATCACAAAATTAGAATCACGCATGCATCGATTTGGCTCCATTATTTTGCACACCCTAATCCAAAAAGGGGCCAAACCAAGGAAGAAGCGAACAACTGGATTGGCCCCCAAGAACAAGAACTGGATATTTTTGGGATGTATATTAATTTTTTTATTATATATAGTAACAAAGAAACACTGTATAAGTAACATTTTATCTTCATTGTTTAATATTAAGTTTGATAATTTGTTGGATTTATTTTTTCATGTATATTTTTCCTTCTCAAGCCTATTTCATTTGTTTATCGTTTTTCTTGGACTACAAGTTATTTTTGTATATTGCTGTTGCAACTAAAAATTTAAAACCAGATCACACTTTTATGTAAATTAACTGCATATTTGTTTATTCCATTAATTTTAGTAACACTTTCTGATGCATAGAAATAGAAGACAGTGCAGTGCGACAGATAGTTCAACCTCCAGAGCTGCAATGAGTTTCTAGTAGGTGTGTAAATGATGTGATCTGATGAAATTTAGCTTAGAGCCCCATGGAGGCTTGGGCCGGCCCTGGATCCTGCCTTGCAAGCAAATAATCCTCACAGTTTAATTCCTGTAAGATAATTAAACTTACTTTCCAAATTCTATACTGCATCTATAATCTATTCAGAATGGAAAACCATGTTGTGCAGACATGCTAACGTCATGTATAGATATTTATATCTCTGACCATGCATTCTTTTTATAAGACTGGCTCCTTTGCAGAGGAGGGAATAAATCTGAGTCAATCGCAGAATGAGAACAGTTATTATTGCTGGAAACCTGCAGGCAAATTGCACCGGTGGATGATTATCAGCACTCCTTACTCTCTAAAAATACCACTCAGATGACATCCTTTTGTGCCCCTACCCACAGCCCCCGTTCTCCAACCATCAGCTCTGCTCCACATACAGCAAAAAATGGATCTTCTTCCTGTCCAGCATTCACCCGCTCCTCCGCTTCAACGTAATGAGGAAACAAAGACACAGACCAGGGCAGGATAATCTGGTTTGGTGATGTTCAGCCAAACTTTGCTACTCCATGTAATTTCCTGCTTAGAAGCCCTTACCATAAACTGAATATGCCTGAAATTCCTCTTCTGCTAATATTGGTTTCAGAAAGAACAATTTTTTTATGGTAAATTCTGTAATTGAGAACACTCACTTAGCCCTGCAAGACTTTTGCAATTTCACATTTAATTTGATATTGATTAAACTGCTGATCAGAGGCTGGTTGTTTGTTTCCATGGTAACTTATCAAGTGTAGCTCCGAGGGAAAAAAGCAGATATTTTTCTTTGATAATAACCCTTTATGGGTTGATGAGATGCAGGGATAATGTTTACATGTTTTCTGGCTCTCCCTTGATGTGAAAATTACAATCCAGCACATTTTTTTTCTGTTAATGCAGGAATTAATCATCAGTACATTTTCTGGTCTCAGCTGTAGCATTAGGACCAGCACATAATGGTTGCCTCTGAGTTAATTACAGAACAGCAATAAGAATGGTAATCTGAACCACCGATCACAGGGTACAAGGGGCTAGAATTTAACTTTTACTGAAGCATATAGCTGAGCATATAGCTTTGTGTCTTTCTTTTCTTTCTGTTAAATATAAATGACAGACAAATAGCTTCAGAATAAAAAAAACAGTCAGGATTATTATTTCTGTGCAAAATAAATCCAATATATGATTCATATACACTGTTTGGAAAGCTGAGATATTTTAGATAATTGGTATTAACAGGAGAGGACACAGTTAACCTTTTAGCCATTTACACTAGATTGATGTAAGGCTGCATTCTATCTAATGACCAACAGGTGGCAGTATGTTTGTTTAGTATTTGTTTAGTAGTTGTTTAGTAATAATAGTATTTAAATTCAAATCAAATAAAAAATTACAAAATACATTTTAAATGCCAAATAGAAATTGTATTAAATTCTATAATTATTACTCCTAGGAAAATACACAAAATTATCTAAAATTGTTTGAACCTCATCAATAAACTATTAGATTCTAAAATAGATTATATGTTGAAATAAAACTATCATTGATTTATATTCTGAGTTGGAACGTTTAAAGGTGCAAAAACTGACATCCATATCCAACTTATTTTTAAACTTTAAATAATGTTCTAATGTACGGCTTTTCCTATTGCTGACGTTTCTGAGCGCGGATGTAAACTATATGAGAATTTTGCGTTGTTGTTCTGCTGTTATCAGCTCACAGAGACTATCCATGTAAAGGCTGCTGGTATTTGATAATTTCAAGGTTTCAAGTGTGATGAGTGAGAAGTGGCAGTGTGTGGGAGGGAGGAGCCCAGTGCAGGCTTTCAAACTCAGAGTGCATCAAACAGGGATTACAACTAATTTCTCTGGGTATCTCACCTCCCTGTGCCTCAAATCCACATTTATTCTTAGTGTTAGCGGTAAAATTCAACTGCAATGTGGATCCCTTTGTGATAGGAAAACATATCAGCCATGAAATCACCACATTTAGGACCACTATACACACAACTACCTAACATACATGTATATATATAACGGTATATACATATTCAATTAAATTCATTTTACTTCTATAGCTCCAATTCACAACACAAGTCATCTAAAGGCACTTTCCAGTTCACCAGATCATCCAGTCAGATAGATTCAAAGTTTTCTATCTAAGGAAAACCAGCTGATTGCATCGACTCATTGACTCTTCAGCAATCCCTCACACTAAGCATGCTTGTAGCGACAGTGGAGAGGAAAAACTTCCTTTTAACAGGAAGAAACCCCCAGCAGAACCAGGCTCAGTGTGAGAGGCCATCTGCTGAGGCCCACTGGGGTTCAAGGTGACAGAAGCAGAGATAAAAAAAAAAAAGCAGCTATAAAAGGAAACAGGAAACACACAGCCAGGCAGACGAGCTCCGAGCCGGCTCCCATGTCAGAGGATGAAGAGAGCACATCCAGTTAGTCACAGTC
>JAGKQL010000009.1:3537341-3584254 GCA_018398635.1 Cyprinodon brontotheroides | reverse complement strand
GCTGTTAACTTTATCAAGCATTAAGAAAAAAATATAGCTCTGCTCATCAGCCTTATAAAGCTCGTCACATTTGGTTTGTTGAATATCTGCACAAATTCAAGCTGAAAATAACAGTTTCTGGCAATACTGACTTATCCAGGAAGGATTTATGCTTTATATTCTTTAGTTTTAAAAACGTATTATTCTAACTGGCTAACTAACTTTGGTTTAAACAACCAAAGACATTTTCAGACACGATCTATTCCATATCTTAGATGGACTGGTCACAGTTTATTGTTTAGGATCAAAGTCCATATTAACACTATAGGAATAGCCTGGTGAGTTTTGGTGATTCTATAAAGTATTAATATTATATATTAGAAGAAAACAAAGGGATGTAGATGGACACATGAAACTGAATAGAGACACAAAGGAGTCATCACCCATCCATAAATCTTTCCTTTTCATTTTAAAATATGTTTGTTTGACTTTGGGCTTCAGTTACAAAATTACCTTTTTTTTTTTTTTTTTTTTTTTAAAACCAGAAAAGCCCACAAGAGCGCACTTTCCACAAAGCACCATCCTTGTCCTCCTTCTGTACTGACGTCGGTACTGATGGAGCGCTAACATTAGCATTCTTGCTATAACTCTATTTCACCCAAAGGGGCGATTCCAACTATCAGGTTCTCACCTGCAAGCAGTTGGTGAGTGTTTCTGCCTGTGCAACTTTTAACCTAAAAGGGAAACAGTGGTGAATGAGGCAAACTGCTAATGTCACTTTCCCTACCCCCACATAAATACATGTACAAACAAAGCAACTTATCACGCGTATCCTCACAAAACAAAGAAAGGGTCCAAATGAGCTTCATTACATTTTTTTCTCTCCTATAAATTATTAAACTTGAAATCAGGATTTTGAACGTAAAATACTGTACCAGGTTACGACTGAAATAATGACTGAGATAGAAATAACAAGATTAATTTAAAAACAATGCAAAGAGTACAAATAAACTACAGTACTGATATGACTAATCCCAATTGGCAAAAATTATAGATAATGGCAAGCCATAATGCATAGCATGGAATAGGCTGAAAAAACTAGAACCAAATGAAGCTATCTTCTGAAATGCAGATCCTGTCGACCTGTTTATGCTGCAGGGAAATCTTTGAATTTAAGCACTACATGGGAGGAAAGATGCCTTTTCAGAAGAGTCCATCTCTAGAGACGGTAAAATATGAGTCCCTTGTTAACAAAGAGGAAGCTCTGAGCAAAGTTAGAAAGTTTACATTCCAATCTTTGTTCAGCTGTTGCCTCTCAGACCATCTCCAGTTTTGTGGGCTAATGTCGGTGGCAGCTGTCACTTTTTTTCCCAAACCCTGAGGCCAAAGGTCGGCTGTTGGCCCTCGCAGGCTGGCTCCCATTTGGTCGACTAACGTCATTTACCAGAAGCCTTGATGCCACAGAGGACTATGTGCTGATTTTATTTTACAGCTTTTTCCACTGGATCAGCTGAAAGCTGTTTTTTTTTATTGCTATCTGCCATAGCAGACACATTTTCTCCATTTCAATAAGAAAAAAAACAATATGTTCACCAACTGTTCACTCAACCAAACCATTTTCCCACAGGGTCAGGCCCCATATTCGCTCTCCCTGTCACCTCCATCTTCACACGGCCTTGTTGTCCATACATGTTAGCAAGTCAACCCTTCTCTCATGCTATCCAAACAGAAGTTCTTCTGTGTCATCGCGCATATCCAACAGTGGCATTTCCTGTCATGTGTGCTGAGCTCAGCTCGCCACAGGAGCCCAGCAGCTGTAATCCAATAATAACAATCCAAACATCATTGTGGAGCATTCTTTTATTTTTGTGGGCAGACTAGAGCAGCCTTGACAGGGCATTTTGTCACTAGGAGATTCCACATCCTTCTACTTTTTGACCTTATAACCTGGGTTTAAACAATTTGTGACTGTCTGGCTGTGTGTTTACTGGACCGGGCCGCCTTTTACAGTTGCTTTTCTATGTCTGCTTCTGTCTCCTTGAACCCCAATCAGCCTCTTCAGATTGCCTCTTTTTTTCTAAAGTGTACACATGTATACATTTTGTTGTGCCTTCGTTCAGCCCTTATTGAATTACAACTGACCAAAAAATATCAGTCACTCAAAGCTGCTGCCACGTTAACTTTCTGTTGATCTTAATGGTTTAATGGTTTCACCTTTATAGGTAAATAAAAGAACGAGAAAAATTATCTCCAATAGCGAACACTACCAAACCATTGGCAAAATCCTGTTTGGCTGTAAGACTGTTGGAGTTTGGCCTGTTTTTCCAGTGTAGTCCCTGTTTCTCCTGACGCTGGCAGCGACCCCAACTGGATGGCAGCTCTCTTCATCCTCTGACATGGGAGAATTCCAGCTCCGGAGCTCGTCAAATCACCTGTGGCGCTGTGTGTTTTCCCCTGGCGCGGACGGGGCCGCCTGTGGAGCTTCAGTTGACAGTTGCCTTTTTGCCTATCTATGCTTCTTTTTCTATGTCTGCTTCTGTCTCTCTTATGACCCCAGTGAGTCGGTCTCAGCAGATGGCGGCTCACACTGAGCCTGGATTTCTGCTGGAGGTTTCTTCCTGTTCAAAGGGAGAGTTTTTCCTCTCCACTGTATTCACAAGCATGCTTAGTGTGACGGATGTAGTCTGCAAAATAGTGCAGCGTGATGAATTGATGCAATCAGCAACATGGTTTTCCTTAAGGTACGCACGCAGAAACTTTTGTATCAATTTGACTGGAGTCCCTCACAAGTGAACTGCTGCTTAGCAGAGAGGGGAGTGCCTTTGAGGTGAGCATGACGCCAGTGTGAATTAAAGCTATAGGAAATAAACTGAATTGAATTGAATCTCTAAGACCAGAAAAATGATTCTCGTTTCAGCTGCCAAGTCATAGTTGTTAAAGATTTCATGGCTCAAAAAGCTGTTGCATCACACACTTGATATTTTGAGATTTTCTTGCCACTTATACCACAAATCCCCTGCTGAGGTAAAAAAAAAAACAGCAGTTTGAAACCCCTCTTTATTTGGTTTACGAAGGATTAAAAAAAGTCAGTTTTTTCCTCTAAAAAATGTAATATGAAGTCCTGTATACAAATGATCTAGTAAAAGATTATATATATATTTTGTATATGAATGGCTCACTAGTAAAAACTATCACAGAGAAAAAAATATCAACAGTGAGGGACGAACCGAGGCTTTAAGAGGGAGAGAATTTAACTTAAAACACAAAGTATTCAACATGTAATGGTAGCTATTGGCATGCTCTATGTATATCAGCATCCATCGTGGTTTAGCTACCTTTACCATCAGCCAGGCATCGTCTGCTTTCACTGTAAAGTGAGTTTGACCCCAGTTCTAACTGTGAGATGTCTAAACGACTGCAGATATTCCCTAATCAATCATATTAAGGAAATCATTTTTCAGAAGGATGAACCAGAGCGACGTAACTGTTGCATTTTCACTAGTCTGTTTGTCTCTCCGTGTTGTCGCTAATTGTTTTATTCCTTACACCATTGTTTTTCTTCTGTCTTTATTTGTAATCACCTTTTTAATAGTAGAAAAATATATTTTCTTCATTCTGCCAGAAAGGCCTTCCTGGAGAAGGTTTTTGACCAAATCTTTAGTTTCTGACCTGCAAACTGTCTGTTAGACCAGTAATGCAGGAAATCAGTCAATTCTGGTTAGCAGCCATTTTTGGGTGGATCTCTACAAAATAAAATGTTAAAATTCCTTTTTTTAATGGAAAGATGAGGTATTAATGTGATTTTTAGATGATGTTGGAGTTTAATTTGAAAACCATACAATTTGACACTATTGTAATGTGTTGCTGAAATAAGTTGTAAGAGATTGACTAGAAAACAATTCTTCCTTTAGTCTGTATTGTTGTGCAGAGTGAAACTGTTCCCTCCTTGGTGTAATGCTTGTGTTTGTTCTCCACAGGGTCAGCTTTCCCACGCCTTAAACGGTCTTTCAGACCGAGCCACCGAGGCAAAGGAGTTCTTGGTTCAGCTAAGAAACATGGTGCAGCATATCCAGGTACTTACGCATTCATCCAAGCAAGAAGATAATTATGTTTCCCTTTATTGCGACCTCCTAAAATCTACATAAAACACACCTGCTTCTAATCTAACTTGTGCATTTTCTTATTACCAAGCTTCTGTCATTTAGCTGCATGTAGAGTTAATGTAATAAGGAAAAAAACATTGTGATAAAAGTTTTATTGACTATTTTTTAAAAGCTGTCTTGGAAGGTAATTTTATCCTAACTTTACAAAGATAAGTTGGGGTGTTTGTGGATTAGAGTTAAGTTATAATTATAAGGCTTCCTCATGTGAACCACATGAAGTCACATAAAGTCATGAAACCTCAAAGTTAAAATATGCAGCTTGGTGAAATAATAATAAAAAAAAAAAGAGACAACATTGGCTGAAATTGATGACTAGTGAATTTCTCATGATGCTGATGACACTGTGGTATACAGCATGTTGGATTTAGAAGCCTGCGTGAAGACAAAGCCAGATGAAGCTGCTGTCAGCCTAATATGGCGATTAGAGCAGTAAGGTGGGATTAAGGGCCTCCATTGATAATCATCCCACACTTAGACACATGTATTTACAGAGTGCTGCTCTGAGGAACTCAATATTACAGATGTTTGAAAATAGAAAGCAATATTTTTCAAGGTATAAACATTACATTTTCAAGGATTGTTTAATTTGTAACAGTCATATTTTTATGACAATGTTTTTAGATTTGTACTTTTTTATTTATAAAACAATGTGTAGAAGTGTGGAGCATTAAGGATGCAAAAATGTGTGTATTTGTAGATTTACCAGACAAAGGATGTTCATAAAATGTTATAAACTTGGAATCAAACACATTTGACTATCTACTTGAAATACATTTTAAATCAATCGATCAATCAGGAATTGTTTATGGAGCTTTTCTCATACCATCAAATGTAACATTTAACATTTACCAAATGCAACACAAAGAAAATGTTTCTACGGAGTTTAAAACAAGAAAGCAAACAACCATTGAAAAAATGCAAAGAAAGTAATTTTAATTTATTTTAATTTGAAATGAAGTATATAACAGCAAATATCTGGAATTTTAAAGGCATGTAAATAAAGCAAAAAGGAGGTAAAGGCTATATAACCTTAACCTGACTCAGCCTAGATGGATTTGTTCAAGATATCCATCTGGAAACCTTCCGCTGAAGTAATTTTGGGAAGGGGCTTAAAATACTGGTTAGCTGGATTGGCCTATGTTGGTGATAGGACGGGCCGAATAAACCAATCAGATCAACAAAGCATATGACGTACTAACAGAGTTTAATGTAATTTTAAAACACAACCTCAAGCCAGTTGGGAGAAGAGCAAAAACATCTTTTCCTCTGAGAAAAGCCACTCCAGAGCAGTGCGTTTTGCTCTTCTTTCCAGTGAAGAAATACTCTGTAATTCCGATAAAACTTGCTGCGGGATAGCCACGCTAACGCTAGTTTCATCGGGCTGAAGCCGCTCATGTTCTTTAGACTGAACTGTCGCTAGCTTCTCGGTAAGGCCACACACCTCAACCGCCTCAAAGCCAACGCTGATTGGGCGTTAGTTTGGTGAACGGCCCAAATTTTCTTTAAGCGAGGAGAGTCTGCCAGACTGATTAGCGAATGAAACCTTGAAAGCCTCATGAGATCAGGATGGTCTCCACGAAACTAATATAACCTTGGGGAGTGGTAGCCTAGTGGATTTAGGGCATAGAGCTTGGAATCCTTAAGGTTGTAAGTTAAAACCCACTCCCACAGACTGCCACTCTGGCTTCTCTGAGCAAGACCCTTAACCCCCACACTGCCCCTGGGTGCCATAATTCATGGTAGCCCACTGCTCCCTCAAGGGGATGGTTTAAAGCTGCAGAGGTACATTTCTACAATGTGAGATCAATAAAAGTCTCAATATATTATGTATTGAACTGTTGAACTGTAAAAGTGCCTTGAGATGACATGTGTTGTGAATTTACGCTTATATAAATAAACTTAATTGAATTGAAATTTATTAACCTTAAATGGAAGTTATTATGGATTTACACTGTGCTGAGATCAATATAAATTATATTTAAGACACAGAGGTGGGTAGTAATTAGTTCCATTTATTATTTAAGTAATAATTAAAAAAAAGAAAGTACTTTTAGGAATAGGTTTACTCTGCTGTACTTCTTACTTTTAAGTGAGTAATATTCTTATTTATTATCGCTACTCCTTCTCTGTCCTCTGTGAGTAATTTGAACTATTCCAAAATCAGGTAAACATACAGTAAACAGTGAAAGTTTGTTGCCTTCTCCTAACATGCATACAGGTATCATTGTATGCATTGGTTTCATAAGTTTTATGTTGAAAAAAAATATTGGTTAAAGTATTTCTGCTGAATGAATTTTTTCTTTTTTATTCATGACATTTATTTGTTATTCTTTATGCGTTTGAGTCTTTAAAATGCCAGAACCTGCATATAAAGTCTGTTTGCCAGCATAATTGTCATGAAAACGGTGTTTGTTTGGAGGACCCAAATGCAGAGACCAGTTGGCAGAGGTGAATTTAAGTCGTTTTATTAAGGTTCACAGGAACTGAGGACAGGAATCAAAGTTCAACAGAAAATAACAAACGCACCAGAACTGCAAGGAGACATCAGGGGTAAACCAAAACTAGGAGCCAGGGAGAGACGAGGAACACAGACAGAAGTTAGATGAGGATCCAGCAAACAGGAACTGAAGAGGGAGGGCTTTTTAAAGGGGACAGAGACAAAGGGGGCTAACTTGAGGAGGATTGAAAACAGGTGAAGGCAGAACAGAAAACAGAGCAGGAGACTGACACAAAGAGGGCAGCAGAAGAGGACAACAAATGGAAAACCAAGAAAAACAGGAACAAACAGACCAAGACTCTGACAGTAATTTATAAACATTAAATCTGATGTTATTATCCAACATTTACCTTTTTACTGAATACTTTTTAACTTTTCCTTGAGTAATTTATTGGATCACTACTTTTTACTTTTACTTGAGTAAAAAAATTTTAAAATAGTGCTCCAACTCTCTTAAGACATTTGCAATATAAAGAATAATGCACATGAATTTTCTTAAAATTTGAGAGAAACAAATTGTTGCTAAGCTTTGAGTAAAACCAGGTTTAAAAAGATTTGAATTTGCGTCCAAAACCCTGTCCACTTACAGGGTCCCTCATGTCTTCAGGAAAGCTTTTCTAAAGCAACGTTGTTATGGAATACATTTACTAGCAGGTTGATTCCTAAAACAATTAGATTTTTAAGCCAGTATATATCAGTGCATCTATGCTGTTATTTAACCACATGCACATAGGAAGCTGACACCATGAAGGGAGGTCAGTAGGTGTTTTTGGGCGGCTCATGTCTGTAATGGGTTTTATTTATCCATCAGGAAAATGGTGTGGAGTTTGAGGCCTGTCTGGTGGCGCAGTGCGATGCACTCATCGACGCCTTGAACCGACGCAAGGCTCAGCTTCTGGCTCAAGTGAACAAAGAGCACGAGCACAAGCTTAAGGTGAGCAACACCCATCCACATCAGGTGGAACCATGTCTGCATGTTTCCACTAAAACACACCGTTTGGTGCGTGACTTCCACACTGCTCGGAAACAAAAGAGAGAGAAAACGGAGGCTGTAACACTAAATGATGCATGAGCTTTCACTGAAAATTAAGTTTCAAATTGGAATGAGAAAACAGAATCTGGTGCCTTTGTTGCTTCTCAGTAAATCAGATAGAGCTGCCATAAACTGGAGCTATTACTTGCCCTGAGGGGAGTCAATCTGTCATCATTTCCTGCAACATAAAATGTTTCTCTGCACCACAAGTACTTAAAAAAACACCTTTTTTTTTAGAATATTGTTTTTAAGGTTATAGATTTGCTCTATAATGTGTATTTCTTATTAGTTTCTGATTTTATGGGTTTGATAAAGATTTGGAAAATAGCAGTCTTTATTCTGATCATTTCTGAAGTATTTCTTGCTGTATTTTCCGTCAAAGCCTCCACAGCAAGTGGAACTAGACCTAGAAATGAGAGGAGGATGAGGAGAGACACATTTGTTTTTGTACAGCATCCAATTTCATGCTTGGACGCTGTGCAGAATCAGGGTTTAACACGTGTAGGTGGGTTGAACAACACAGCCTGTGCATGGCAACATGTGAGCAGACTTACACACAGCATAGACAAACAAGATTCACAGAATTTAAGTCTCATCTTTACTTATAGCTGTTTTTTTCTCTTATTTATTGAAATAAAGGTTTTTTTTGCGAAGGACAGTGCAGCACACTGAAAAACTTCTGTTCTTCAATTCAAATAAAATATTCCCAACAGTTTGGGAGTGGGAAGTTATTGGAGAAGAACTGCATTTAATACCTTGCAAAATTCCCCTCCACATTTTGTCCCATTCCAAACACAAACTTTGTAATATATCATTTAGATATATCTACTTTATGTGATAGATTTGTTTTCATGCTCCGTAGGAACCCATTTAGGAACCCTCCACGGGCTTTGCCCACTTAAAGATTAAAATGTTTGGACATTCTTTCTCGCAAAAAGCTCAAACTCAGTCTGATTGAATTAAAATTCAATTTTCTTTAAATAGTTTGTGTTTAGCTTCATCCTTCATCCTACTTCGCTGCCAGACCTGCCTGCAGAAACATATTAAAAGGGGGGCACGCTTTTTCAACAAACCTTCTTTTTTCCTTCAGACTTAAAAATGGGTCTTTGATCACTCCTACAGTGCAGAGAGAATAAAATGTCATTCAATAGAAATCTACCAAAATAAAAAAAATAGACAATGAAAAATGCATTGTGCTATGTTGCGGCTATGCAATTAACTCAAACGTATCAATCAACATACAGCACCGAGATCAGGCTGATCACTGACTGAAGTAAACATTCATACTAGGAGAGGTAAATCCAGCAACACTTGGGAATCTTTACAAATCTTGCATCAGAAACAAAGAATGGTGTCTTTCCCCAAGCTGTGAAGGCAATCATCCACCTGCTGCCAGACACTTAACTTCCTATTTAACATTTGAAGTCTCCTCTAACAATGCTGGTTCTTCACACTTTTCTATACCTTATGTTTGTGTATTATAGGTGCATTTGGAGCCAGGCTATTAAAAAAGTCCTTATGGTGACATAATGACAGTAAAGACTCTTAATTCAGCAAGGGAGCACAAAGATTACAGGGTTTCCGTGGATCATTAAAAAACATTAAAAGTCATAAAATTCTAATTTTTTTTTTAAATTAGGGCCTTAATTGGCATTAAAAATCATTAAATGTGGTTATAGTGGCATTTAAAGTGGTTAGTTAAAGGAAGATAAAAAAAGGTTTATAAAAACTATTTTGTCAGATATATTAGAATTAACTGAGAGCATTAAAAAGCATTAAATTAGAGTAACTCATTCCTATATAAACCCCTAATTAAAGCAAAGTGTTATTCTTGTGCTTGCAACTAACCCAAGTTTGTGTTTGGGTGTGTCTGTGTGGGAGGTGTATGGAAGCAGCGGTGTGGGTCAGAGAGAAAAACTTATCAGGAAATTTTTTGTAATGTTGTCACGCTTCTCCTGTGGCTGAATAAACCAGAATATTTCCTGGAATTTCACTGCTTCTTTGAAAAACAAAAAGACATGCAAAATACTCAGATATGAGGGAGAAGAAAGCTTATATTATTGCTTCTTTTTACATTTTTATCGCATGACTGTGCACCTTAAAGTAAGCCATGCTGCTCTTGGGGACTGATTTTTGATTATTTTTGGATTGCCAGAAAACATAATCACTTCTACAGCCCATAATATGTTACCTTGCACATGTCAGGTTGGTGCACATGTGCACTACAAAGTGAATCCTAATGCAGGTAGCAGGCCTGAAATTGCTCTTAATCATGCAAGTTACCTGCAGAGTTACTGAGGCAACACATTATTGCTCTGTTTTTCAGGATTTTATTTTTACTTTTTCAGTTAGGAGGGACGTTTTTGTGGAATCCCTGATAGGAGCTTGAATGCATTAAACATTGCTAGACTATATGCTTTACCTGACAACAGCTTTACCCAATGGTGACCTTTTTTTCCCCTGTAGACCCATATATTAATTGAAGTATACTAAAACAGCAGGATTCAATTTAGTCTAAAAAGTCTTAAAAAATACAGACAATCTGTCTGAGAGGAAACTGTGGTTGCAAATGATGCAGCATCCTTGCTACAGCCTCTCACTCCTCTCCTGTGTTTCACGGCCCCTAACACTGAAGGCTGGCCGTCACCATGGTGACCAGTTTAGCTTGCTGTTGCGAAGCCATGGAAATGCAGGTAGTCCTCACGGGTATGAGTCAGGTTAATTCTATCCCCGCACCACTCTGGTGTGCCTGTTCCCGCTTGCCAGCGAGGCAGAGGCGAGGCTTTGCTCGACAGAGGTCAGTCACATGTGAGAGGCCATGAAAAAGCCCTCACCCAGTCCGGCTTAACCACCACCAGTCATAGCGATGCCGTCTTGATTTGAGTGGAAATGGAATGCAAAACTGAGCCAGCTCAAGAGAAATAAAGAAGAAAGAAAGCCAACATTTCAAAATACATGTTTGCCAAACTTCAGTGGAATTGGCTGGGAACCTTTCGAGGTGAATCAAACAAAATGGAGCGCTATCGGAAAAGTGCGAAAGTGCGCGACTTCATAATTATTTTGTAACAAAAAGAGCGTCTCATCTCCCATTTTAATTATTCAAATTCATTTCACTGCAATCTTAGCTGCAGCTCTGCAAGTTCTTTGGTCACCGCGAGTATTGGCAGAAACTTCCCTTGTCAAAGTGTTTATTGACAGAAAGCAACACTGCGGTGCGTTATTCTTATTCTGATACCAGCAGAGGAAATGTCTCGTGATACTGCTGAAAAATGCAGGCATAGTATTGCTTTGAATATTGGAGTCCAGTACCAATCGACTGGATACCTGCCGTCATTTTATCGCATGATGCTGTTTGTTCATTAAAATAAGTGGTCCTCCTAATCGCCAGTCATTCCTGATGATATAATGAAGGCCGTCCTCTAATGCCCCTCGTCCCCATTTTCACTTGCTGGTGGTGAGTTCCTGACATAGTGTTGCGCAAGTAAGCTTGTATGAGTGATGCAAAGAGCAACTTTTAAACAGAGCCGTGCACGAAGAGAAATGGGCTCCTGCACGCTCTCACATGCGCACAATAGGCGTGTTTTAACAGCCGTTTAATAGCTTGGTAATACTGCTACTACTACTTTCACGTTACTACCAATACTACTTGTGTTTTTTAATACTGTGCTGTTTTAAAAAGAAATGGCTTAAATTTGCTGTATTTATTCATGTTTCCATTTAAAGGTTTAACCTCAGCCAGGCCTTATCACAATAATAATAATGCGGTCATGCAGGTTTATTAGGATTCTATAAATATATATAATCATATAACAAACAGCTATGCGTTAAAATGTCACTAGGTGACTATGAACCATTTAAAGCCCTGTGTAAGAAATAATGCATAGATATGTCAACATGTTTTTCAGCTGAATAAAAATAAAAGAAATTAAGAAATACTCTACCAGTGGAAGAGTTTTATTAAAAAAATAAATAAGTAGAAGAAATACCCAATGGAAGAGTGTAAAAAAAAAAATTGCACACAACTTCAGTTAAAACAGCTAGAAACCATCAGGCTCTAAATCTGGTTGCAGGGATGGACTCAGACCTGAACCTTTAGAGCAGGGGTGTCAAACTGGTTCCAGAAAGGGCCTTGTGGCTGTAGGTTTTCTTTCCAACCAAAGCAATAGCCCAACAGACTCCAGTAATCCCTTCAAGTGAGTCCAGTCTTAAAACGATGACTTGAAGAGGTGAATGGGTTGGAAAGAAAACCTGCAGCCACACGGCCCTTTCTGGAACCAGTTCGACACCCCTGCTTTAGAGGCACATAAAGACAGTAACAAAATCAGCCTTTTATCACAGAAAGAATATTTCAAAGGACCTTGAAAAACGAATTCATGCGTTTATCTTTAGCATAATTTATTCCTACAACAGCATCTTCACAGGCCTGAATAAAAAGTTCAGTCCAGAATGCCTCTGCCTCCATCATCACTAACACTAAGAAACTGGAGAACATCAGTCCAGTTTTCAGACAATAGACTTTAAAATACTTTTGTTAGTCTATAAATCATATTCTCACTTTATAAACCACAGAGACCTCTCAGGTCTTCTGGCCTAGATCTACTCTGCATACCCAGAACCAGAAGCGGACATGAAGGCAGCTTTAAGTTGTCACGTTCCACAATTCTGCAAAGTTAAACTTAAAAAAAAAAAACTAAATATGATCAACTCTAATTGGGTAGACACAGATCAAGAGGCCTCCAGAGTTTCTGAGGCACATTTTTAAACCATGTGGCACAGAGCATCTTGGTGCAGTCCGGCAACCAATCAGAGAAGCTAAGCTGGGAGCTGGAAGGGAGGCAGACCCTGCATCAGAGCCCTGATCTCTTCTCTAGAGCCGTCAGTTAAAAAAACTATTGAAAATGAACAAGAACATATATAAAGGGGAGCAAGTTAGGTTTACATTCAAAACCATGAGAATGTATATTTTCATGTGCAAAGAGAGTACTCTGGTCACTCCATTAAAATATTACGTTAAAGGACTTTGGTGAAACTGTTCATGAATACCTACATAGAATATCAAAACTCGCCGACAGATTATGTTCATTTTTTATATTCTTGTATTTGCAGTTTTTATACCACTTACCTAAAGACTCCTAAAGACACCAAATTTACGGTGGCCTGAAGTGCAAACTGCAACTTCAAATCTAAAAGCGCGCAACTACGTAAGAAAAACAAAACTACATAAAGCAAAGCGCAACTACGATTAGAAACACTTACAATTACATTAACCTGCGAGAAGAGGTAGGTACCAGCGGAAACTTATGAGACATCGCACTGATTGAATACGGCGGCAGCCGTTTACGACCGCTTGAACTGGAAGTCATTCTGCCTGCTTGCGGCTTTTGAAACATGGATATTGGCCGGCCCCAAACATAGCGCCGTTATCCGAGCTATTTTTGAATCAGGACATGCGATGCAGTGATACTGGATATGCTCAAGACTAATCCCGAAATTTTCAGTTAGTTCGCGTACACTGAAGACACACTTAAAGCTGGACTGTTCAGGCGGCCTTAACTTCGGTTCAAAAGGTCGCGGCGCGTGTCAATCGCAGCGATATGTCTCGTAACACTGGTACCTACCTTTTCTGGTAGGTTAATGTAACTGTGTTTTTCTTAATGTAGTAGCGCTTTTAGATTTGTAGTTGCAGTTTGCACTTCAGGAGCCACCATATACACCAAATCGCCCAAGGGGAGCTGTTGCTAGATTTCCAGCAACAGCTCTACCACTGGTATACCGGTCTACCATGCAGAACAGCTGGAATATTTAAAGATAGGATTATATTCCTCATGAACTAACTGCATAGAAGACATTTCCAGGCCTACTTCCTCACCTAAAAACTTCTTGAAAATCTCCTTTTTTTCCAGTTATCACAGCAAATAAAGCAAAGCAACTCTCTTCATTGCATCTGTCATTGTCTACAACAGCCCAGCATGGCATATCAGATGCATCCGCACTCACTTGGGGCATCAGAAACTGATCTCGACACTTGTCTGTGTACAAATGAGGCATTGGAAGAATTTTTGAACAAAGTGACTTAAATGGAGATTGAAAAGATATTTGTTTAGAATTTCCTTTTACTTTACCATCTAAACATTATTATTTAAAAGTCGTAGGGAAGCGGCCGTTCCAACCGTTGTATTTCCCAATTCTCCTCGAGTGGTGCCCAACTTTGAATAAAGTGAATAAAGTGAATGTGATTGGTCGATTATCAAGGGGGCATAATTGTTGTACGTGAAGGTTTCAGGCAAGCAGGTTTGGTTGTGGCCTGTGTCTTGGAAGCATCTTGCTAACCAGTTAGCAACTTAGTGTGATAGTAGGTTCCCAATGGAAAATTCCATTTGGGGACCAAGTAGCGCTACACTAAATTGGTGACTAAGCAACGACGCTGTCAAGGCGCTATGGACAGTGGAAACATGCAAGGGGAGGAGAGTTTAAGTGTCCGGAGGTGGGTGGATGGGTCTCCTCGAGTCATCCATTTTTTTATTAGAGGAGAAAGCGGGGGCGAAGATGTTGTGGAAGAAGGGCGCCAGAGGCGGCAGAAAGCTTTTTGGTTTGGTGTAGAAGGCTTCCAGCGTACATGTTTGAAACCCCTGCCTCACAGCAACGCTGCCAGTTCCTATTAGCTCTCACGCCTGCCAGAGAGACACAGAGCGTCCATCCCGTGAACACTGGGGCCTTAACTCAATGGGAAAGGAAAGGATTCTGATTTCAACCGCTGCATTATATTAGCTGCGACACATGAATCAAGATGCTATGACCGAAAAACATTTTATTGACAGATGACCGTTGATATATGATTGGCGTGATTTTAGGTGTTCAGGCTGACGTAAAACTAACTGGCCTGCAGAGATAATGAAAAACCCAACAGATTTTTAAGACAGGATTTTTTTAAAATAGAAATATTCTAAATTTTGGGACAATATATGGTCTGATAAAGAGAACATTTATATATATGATTTAGCCAAGAATGATTTGATATTTAAATATGATTTCCTACAACTTTACATTTTCTGTCCAACTTTCCTTTTTGATTTTAATCAATAATTCTTATCTTTTTCATGCAAAGTTTTACTATTCATTTTATTTTCTTTCATTACTCATGTATTATTATTTTAATTACCTCTCTGCACTGTAATATACATCGCCTTTCCTTTTCATCTACAGCACTTTGAATTACCTTACTACTTTTATGAGCTATTTAAGTAAACTTGTCCTTCTTTGCCAAGTCTTTAAATGAAATGATTACATAGTCTTCTTTGTTCACTAATTCAAGCTCAGTCACCCAAGATTCTGCAAATATTAATTGTAAAGTGTTGCCTCAGAACCTCAGTTTGATTCAGATATGTACTTTCACCGAATTTCTGTAGAATTATACAAACAAGGACAGATTTGGTGCTGCGGAGCAAATCTTTCCAGCCTGTGCTCACATAGTTTGACCACATTTAAATGAGGCATTATGCATGCTTTCAGGGAAAGTGTCTCCATATTTTTAGATATGTATTTATGTAAATTGGATACATAGCAAATAGTGATGCATTCTCAAACACCAGACCTGCATTAAAACACCCTGCTGAATATCAGCTGAAGGCTGGTGGTTCAGAAAAGGAGAACAAGAAAGGATAAAGTGACACCTGGGATGTTTCAGTCAGAACTTCTTAACCTCAAATTAATCAGCTAAAATGAAGCATTTCATTGTCTTTGTGTAGATTTAAAAGAGATGCAGTCCTTACTGATTATGTTCCAATGCACACAACAATCCATGGAAAAGGGGATTGTTCTATTAAACTAAACAACATCTAAATGGCTGGAAAGCATCTCAGCTGAGTTTTACTAAATAAGGCTTTCCCATCCTTAGAGTATTAATATGTCGCGCTCAGGTTCAGCGCCACACATTATTAATCTGGAACTGCTCCATTCAGAATCTTCCAAGCTGATTGGGCAAAGCGACACCTTGTGGGGGAATAAAGATTAAAAACTGGTTCAAGTTAGGATAATTAAACCTGGAAGTACTTCAAATATAACGAATCTTGTATAAATGAAAAGAAATTGCATCTACTCTACAAAAGCAATGTTGATTCGTTTTTGACAAACCGTCACTTTTCGGCAAAAGATGAATGTTGTGAAAGACGAAGAGCTTTGGCTGTAAGACAGTAGAAATAAGCAATTCCTGTAAGGGTGGGCTACTGGCAATGGCTGAACTTAAAGACTGTTCGGTATTTATTACAGGACATTTTGAGAATGGAAAAACCCAACTCCAATATGAGCAAAGCGTTTTGTTGTCATGGAGCCTCACATAACTCTGTAATGGGTGTCAGTCGGAAGAATCAGTTGACTTGAGACGGGAGTTCTAGAGGTAAGGCCAGAGCTGCATGTGCAGTAGAGACTGACATTTTTTCGGGAATCGCACGGGTCACAGGATTCCTGTGGGATTCCCGTGGGATGGGAGTCAGTATCAGTAACGATCACGTGATTGGGACGGTACAGTTTTAAACATTAACGGGAGCAGACAGGAGAGGGAGCAAACCAACAGTAACTAAAAAAACTAGGATCCATGCCAAAAAATAAAACAAAATAGAAAGAAAAAAAATCCAATACTGGCGCGCATTTTGTAGTTTTTTCCTTGAAACTACTGAGAGTCAAAAACTACACGACCCAAAACCAACAGTGCTTCCGCTCTGATTTTCACCCGCGCTCAAAAGCAACAATGGAGGACCAACAGTTACTACAGTTAGAAACAGAAACTTAACTGACCCTTCTTAGGAAATTCAGATTCAATGTATTGGCGAAATCTTATTGAGCAACAAGAATGGGGAGGTGCAGGAGGCGGGAGTCATTCTGAATGGGAGTAATTTCACCAGGAGTGGGACGGGACAAGATTTAGATTTCTACTCTGGCCCGGGATCGGGACGGGACACCATTTTTTTTCTGTGGGAGTGGGATGGGACAGGAGTGAAAATCCACTCCCGTGTCAGTCTCTAATGTGCAGTCATTTGGTGGACTGGCCCAAGGAAGAAATCCAGACCAAGTCCAATTAAAAAAAGCAGCAAGACTTGAAACCAGTGCTTTGTTCTGGTTTGAGCTTTTTTGCAGAGAAAAAAGGACAAACGTTTCTCTAGATCTGTAAAACTGTCCGAGGCACAGACGATCCTAATGACTTTTGCAGCAAATGCTCTGTCTATTTAACAATTTTTAGATCGTTAACTAACAAAGAAAATAAACAGGGAGCATAACCACACTGGAAAAAAATTTAAATCTAGATAAGTCATTTTTTCTTAAAATAACTGAATTTGTTCTTGAATTGAGGAGATAAAAGAGACATTTTAACAATGGAATGAGGCAATTTACATTTAAAATAGGAAAATACAATTCCATTGTCTTATTTCAAGTGCATTTTATCTAAATATCTTATTTAAAGAGTAAAAAATACTCATTCCATCCATCGACAAAGTATCTTCAAAATAAGGTTAAATACAGTTAATTTAAGACATTTTTACTTATTTATAGATCGTTTTTTCAGTGCATGACAATAGGCGAGGGTCGGGAACGTAGATCGATCGGGAAATCGAGAGCTTTGCCCCCCGACTCAGCTCACTCCACCACAAAAGCGATCTACAAATAAGTAAACATTTTCTTAAATTAAGTGTATCCCCCCTTAATTTGAGTAGGTAAATGAGATAGTTAGCCAATGGAATGAGGATTTTAACTCTTAGAATAAGATAATTAGATAATATGCACTTGAAATAAGACAATGCAATCGGTTTTCTTATTTTAAGTGTAAATTCTCTTGCTCTTGTTCCGTTGGCAAGATGTTTCTTTTACCTCCCTAATTCAAGAACAAATGCACGTATTTTAAGAAAAAAATGACTTACATAGATTTAGATTTTTTGCAGTGCATGAGGATGTTATATACGCTTTGTGTTGGTCTGTCACAAATCAAAGTTAAATACTTTGAAACTTGTGACTCTGACACGAGAACCTTTAGAAAGTGCAAAAAGTATGAATGCTTTTGAAATCCACTGTGTTTAAGTTTTCAAATGGACTAAAGAAAAATGGTTAAAGGCAGACATTTGGTTTCTCTGACCTATAATCTATGATTATAAAGTGAGCCAAAATAAATGCCAAAACATAAAACAGAAATCAACACTTTTAGGAAATAAAGTTTCTTTCCAAGAGTACACATTTTTGCAAAGAAAAAGAATAAACACAGAGGATGTTTGGGAAAAAATAAAGAAGAAGAGATTTAACTCCTAAAACTTGCACATAAACTTTGCTTGCCTCTACTTGCTTTATCAAGCAAAGCAAGATTTTGCTCACTCAACACTTCCCATCCATCCTGATAGCCATGGAAATAGAAGTCGCCAAGATTTACTCCTCCACTACAGGAAAGCTGCGCTTCAAGTCCCACTTGCAAGCAGGGTATGGAGCTTAAATGCACATCTATAATGACTATCACTCTGAGCAACTAACCATCATACTCAACACTTACATACTATTTCTTCTTGCACACTAATATGTTGGCATCAACTTTCAAAAATACCTCCAACCTTTAAAGATATAAGAATGCATTGCCTCCTAACTGTGCATCCTCTATCTTTGAGGACCACTGCACCAGAGGGCTTTTTGTAAGAGCATCCACAGCAAGGCGTCAGTATGTGCCGCAGTGGCCCAATCATTACAGCGGGCATAAATAGAGAGGAGGCTAGAAGAAGGCACTGGAGCAGGAAGGGAAGAGAAGCTGAAGTAGGCTCACTTAGGGAGATGATACGCTTTGGTCATAAACATGAGAAACAATTAGAACCAGGCACATCCCCCTAAACAAGAGAATTACACACACCAAACCTACTCTGAGAAACACAAGTCACTTGTTAGAACACTGAGGGAAAACACCAAGAGTTAGGTAGAGAGAGAGGATAGTCAAGTGAAATGAGGAGAACATTTGCCCCACTGAAAATGGAGTGATTAAGATGCGAGAATACATGAGGAATTTGGACAGCCAAAATTGATAATCAACCTGACGAATTACATTAGTGTTTAAGAGACCTCATGGAGGCAATTCACACCAGGCCCACCAACAAAAATCACATCAAGATGCTAGAAGATTTCTTGCACCCACTTCAAGGCCCACACCTGCACGCTCTCAGCCTCACACAAAATTAATCATTTTCTCCCTAATTTTCTGCCTGTAATGTTACGTCCCAGGAGATGTCTTTTTACCGCCATCACTGAAGCCAGAAGAATTACAAGTGAGCCTACCGGTGCCCGCAAAATCAACTATAGCTAAAAACATAAAATCCTGCCCAGCGGTTCCAAGGATCAGGGATGTGTGGCTGCAGAGGTTTTCCTGGACTGGATTCTGGTGTGTGCTGTTGCTTGGCTGGAAATAAAACCTGCAGCCACACGGCCCTTTCTGGAACCACTTTGACCCCCCTGCTCTACTTACCTGTCACTGTAGTTCATGTTATTACACTGTGTGGCATTAACAATAAAGATTTTGTCCAGGCTTGGAAAGGACCCCACGGCTGATTCTAAGCAACCTTTAGTGTCCCGTACATTATAAAGAAGGCCAAGAGAGTTCTTGCTGCCTTTTTGCCCCATTTCCACTACCTGCTTTAGAAGCCAGTGCCGAGGATCAAAGAATCAATTAAAACACACAGGTGCCTGAACTGAGATAACTTAAATTGAATGTAAAAATGGCACTCACACTACAGAATAAAGCACTAAACTGGTACTGGATTCATCAGTAGGTCTTGGGAGTGCGAGGTTCAGTTCTGGCGTTGATATCTCAGATAACAAAGAGAGCATGAGCAGACTGCATCATCTCCTTCTCCTTACAGTCCGCTTCCTTCAGATTCATGATTCATTTCCAGTGATGCTGTTTAGCAGTGTGATGAACCTCAACGTCATCCGTCGCGTTTTCCTGGCGTCTGTAATAGGGCGCGTGCAAAATAATCGTGATGATGATGCATGCATCGTGATTCTAATTTTCATGATCTACTGCATCGATTCTTGATGCCAAGAATCGATTATTAATTTTAAAAATGAATAAAAAAATTGCATGAATGGTTGGCGCACATCAGCCCAAAACAAGTGCAATACCACTTCCAGTCCAGTAGATGTCGCTGCAAATGTGTTGGGACGCCACGCTGCCTTGTGTCACAAGCATTTCCGGCCGTGGGATACTGTGCCGAGTCATTCAAAACAAAACATGAAGTCATAGAAAATATTGCAATGCATACGCAATATCTCAGAATATGCGTGATGCATCGTGATAGAATCGCATCGCGGGCTTGTGAATGCGGATTCGAATCGAATCGTGACTTCTTTGGCAATACCCACCCTAGTCTGTAAGCGCTGATTAGACAAACTTAATAAGTTTATAACTTATTAGTTTGTCGTATCCACTTCCAAAAAGTCGACTCTGTCAAGTAAATTTAGAGAATGAGCAGTAGTACCGTAGATCGTCACTAGGAGGCGTGGAACTGTGCTAGGTGGAACCGTGTAAACGGTCGTAAGGAACCGAGCTCAGCACGGGTTAACTGATCCAAGCTCGGTCCAAACTCGGCACAGATTCAGAGCGTATGTAAATGGGGCTTTTTTACCGCCAGAGGTGATGTGAAACCATGCTGGAATGGCTCTTGCTACAGTTAGGCACACGTCTTTTACACAGCAGCATAATAGTTTAGAACAAATACTCTGTTTTGACAATGGCAATATCTTTATCATTGCCTATCATCTGCCTATAACTGACTTCAGATTGCTTAACAAATGATGATATAAAACCTTTCATTTTGTGTTACAGATGACTGATTAATGCTTCCAGGAGAAGTTCACCAATCACCGGTGGCATTTTTATCCAAAATTAATTTTGTGGCCATATTTTATTACGTGATAAAGATGTTTTAAAAATGTGTGGTTGTTTTTTTTATAATAGTAACAGAAGCTCACTGAACTAAACAGCATCATGAGTCAGCGTTTTTAAATAAATCCAACAGTAGCTCCATTAATGTAACAGGGGTAAGATTTTACTTTTTAAAGTTAATTCCAGTTTCTGGAAAATTCTAGATTACATTGAGGCCTGTGACTGAGGGCTGTCCATGACCCCTAGGGCGTCCACGGAGGTACTGCATTGGGGGGTCGCAAAAGTTTGGTTGATTAGACTTTTTTTTATATTCCCCACTGAAATTTTTTCCACTAATTAAAATATCTTTAAATCCACATTAACATGAACTGAACAGACTGTATTAAACAGATAAATGGAGGCAGAAGATGTCTTTCAGTCATCAATGCTCACATTCAGTGACACACAGGAGCTCTTTCAAGCTGGACACCGTTTCATTCACAACACCTGTCCCATCAACCAGGAATCAGAAATACTTTAATAATCCCAGGGGGAAATTACTTTAGTTACATTACTCCATCTGTAATAGAGAGACTATACTGTAGGACCAGTTTGATATTTTCAGTTTTATTTAACTGATATAACACAATTTCATACAATATATATAATTAGGGGGTCCCTGCTTTATCTCGCCATCAGTTTGGGGTCCTTGGCCTGGAAAACTTTGAAGACCCCTGCTTTAGAGCAACAGCTTGAGGATATCTACATGCCAACTGGTTGATTAGAATTGATGCCAGAAATAGTATTTCTGTTCGACAGTCTTATATGTAAATATGTGGAGTTAACCAAATTGTTCTTGCTCTTTTACTGGACTCATATAAACAAGTGAGATAAGATGAAGATAAGAACATTTTGGGTTTGGTGTGAAACAAAATAATAAATATGTGAAAAAGAGCCGACTGATGAGTATGGCAGGGAGTCTGTGATGACGGACCTGGGAGTTATGATGCGTGTTATCATAAAGTTTTTGAAAAACCTAAATATCTTAGACGTGATCATACTTGTGCTCAAATAGAACAGACTTTGTGTATAAACTGAAAATGAGCCATTTTTTGACCTGTTAACAGGTTATAACATTCTTTTATGGCCGTCTCAACACACAGATTTAAATCTTCTAGAAAACAGATGGGATAACACAGAATAATCAGGGATCCCTTTTTCTGTATTTTCCACATTTGCAGAACTTTATTTCTTCTATTAAAGAAGGAACCATAGAAAGTATGAAAAGCAGTGATTCCAGTCCAGTCATTGTATCACTGCTGATTTATGAAAATTATTATTTCTCAACATGAGAATTTTCTACCCCTCACTAAATAAATATTCTTAAAAAAAAAAACAGACTGAGTTTCTACTTTATGTTAAAATATGAGCACATTAAAGGCTGTTAAACAGGCCTTTACATGGCTGTAGTCGGCACTGTGTGTGAGTTAGAAGCTTCTTCATGCAGATGAGGGACAGCATTTTTAAACAGGCGGTGGCAGCCGTGACAAACTGGTCCTGGAGCGCTGTCAGGCCACTACAGGGCTGCAGATGTTTCAGACTCACAGCAGGGATGGAAGGACCTCAGCACTAAAGATACAGACCTGGACCTAAATGTCATCCAACTGTGCCATGAGAAAGGTTAAGGGTTTTTCTCTGGCTGTTTTTTTTTCTTTTTCTAAAAGACAGAAATTAGCAGTTTAGTAAATTACAGTTGGAGTAGATCAATGTGATTGAACCTCAGAGGAGAAGCTGTATTTTTTTATGTGGTTAGTTTAATTTCATGCTGAATGGAAACATGTCAGACGTTCGGTGAATTTGCTCTGTAATTTCCACCTGTTGCTTTAAGCTGTCAAGCATCTGTTGATTTTAATACAATCATGTCCCTGAGCTTGAAAACCTTGAGAAAACTCTAAAAAAAATTTAAAGGATCAGAAATCTTGTGTAAAAAGTCATAAAATCCAACCACCTTATAGGTAAAACAGAATCAGCATTTCTATAGTTTTTTTTGTTTTTATAAACCACTATCTTGATATTATTCACATACGATAAAACACTATTAAAAAGCTGCAGCAAAAACTCAATTGTTTTGTTTGTGCTTGATCCAAATGTGTGAATAGTTGTATGTATTTGGACCTTCCCTCCAACCATTGTGTATTTTGAGCCAGTAATGACTTTGAAAAGCAACATGTAAGAAGAACTGTGGATGAATTTATACTTTTAACGACAGGCAGACGGACAGTGATCTCCAAGTAACGTGTTCATAAACCAGCAATTTGTTTTATTGTTAATAGGGATGGACCGATAGGGAAATCTGGGCTGTATCAAAATCAGATGTTTATATTGCCATTACTGATTTTTACCAATATTATATTTTTTACTAACCTTTGGAGTCCATGGAAAACCGTCTGCAGTGCTGACACTGTTTCTTCGAATCAGTTAAACTACCACAATCCTGAGCTCCATCACAATCACCGTCACATGACCAAACATGACTGACCCTTGCCCCTCCGGAAACAAAAACATCAAATACATGGAAATAAACATTACTGTTTCTCTTATCCCAAGTTTACTAATCCGTCCAAAACCAATATGCAACCCTAGTTTTTAATCTTCATTTAACCAGGAATGTCACCACTGAGATTAATAACCTTTTATATGCAGGCCTGGAATTAAAAACGAGAAGAGCATAAGAGAAGACACAATAGATGTTTTAAAATAAAAATGATAGAAATAAATATTTTGAATTCAAAACACAAATTTACACCATCAGTGTAGCTCAAACCCTTTTAGGAAGCTGTCAAATTAAACACAGATTGATTGTGTGTTGGAAATGCAGACCTTTTGCTGATTGTAGTCACCATTCCATCCTGACACAATGCATGTCGGTAAAAATAAATTAATACATGAATAAATATATAACAAAGCAGAGGGGAGAAAAGGAGAACAGACAAGGCAGCAATATAAATTAAAATGATCTGTTTGGTATCCAAGGTGACGCTCTGAACCACTGCGTTATTGATCTCCAGTCTGTCAAATTACCTTACAGTTTCTGAACCTTACAGTTTTCTATGGAGTCACATTGATGCAGGAAACTGCTTTGCTTTCACCCTTTTGTTCCTTAGTGGCCATTGTGTGATGAAGTTATGCCAGGTTTGCTGTTGCTTATGTCTGTCGACTTGCTACTCGTAGTTTTTCTTGACTTCAACCATGTGAACAACAAAAAGAAAATGTAATGTAAAATGTAATGACGTGCCATTCTAATGTATGAATTTAAATAAAGCTTTGATATCTGGTCCCTGCATAGCACAGGTACATTTTTGGGGGGAAGGATCTAAAAATGTTGGACGTACTGTTTGTCCTCTTTTAGCTGTATCTAATGTAACGTCTTTGCTGCTCTGCGGCTCATTCTTATGTTGGTCCTACAACAGAAACAGCGGCGAAAGGCCTTCATTGCTTAAATCAAGCCTAATCACTTAAACACTTAAATAAAAAAGAAAAATGGATGCTCCTGGATGCCGTCAGTACCCGTTTGGCTACACGAAGGATTTTCCTCTCTTTTTTAGCCTCTGAGCCTCTTGGATAGCTGCAGTTAAGTTTCTGTTTCCTAGCAACACGTAGAGCAGCACTTATTTCACACTGTTGCAAAGAGACGGTGGACATCAGGGCTGTCAGCGAGTGAGAGGGAATCTCCCACCTGAGAAATTGGTCAAATATTGAAAGAACAGCTGTGTGGAATATGAATCTTTGACTGCACCTGGTCTGTAAACACAATAAACTTTTACTCTATTTTTTTATATCAAATGAATTGTTTCCATCATCTCTTTTCTTCTCATCCCGATCCGTGATGTAACCAGTGATGACTGTTTTCATGGTGTGTGCGTGAAAACAAAATGACACTTTCCCTCTGTAGGCGTCAGCGACAGAAACTGCTCCGTTCAGCCTCCTCTTCCTCCATCAATCTGCATCCCGAGAGTAAAGAAATTCCCCTAATCAATCACTCCAGATGTCCACCTTTCATATTATTGGTGTATTTCCTGGTTTGCTTCATTTATCCTCTTTTTATTCACCAAAAGCTCACTTTGATCTGCCATTTTCCAGCTTGTGTGTTTTTTTGGGGTGTTGTTTTCCAAATCTTTGGGTTGTTTTTTTTTCATGAATTTGTTTTGCAGACATTTTTTAATCTCCTAAAGAAAAAAAAATGTTTGGTCTGTGCTGCAATCAATAAAACCATCCTTTATTTTGTTGATACTTTAAGTAGTGACAGTAAAGAACAGGCTGTAAACTAATCTACGATTAAGCCTTAAACCTATATTCTACACTGCTGCGGATGCATTAGCTTTGTCATCTTTCATTTATTTCTCTCTAACTTGTCTCTCCAGGTGGTTCGGGATCAGATCTCACACTGCACTGTGAAGCTGCGTCAGACAACAGGACTGATGGAGTACTGTCTGGAAGTCATCAAGGAGAACGATCCCAGTGGTTTCCTGCAGGTAGTACGTTGCTCAATGGGTTGTAAAGATGTAAAGATTGGAGCAGGATGTTACATATAGCTCCATTTTATTAGGTGTCTATTACAACAAAACTTGACAGGCTGACAGGCAGATTGTTATGATCCTTAAGGACAAGGGACTCTCATTTTAGGACCACAATGTTCACATTTCGGACAAAGAAGACAGCTGGTTTGAAAGCCATTTATGTTGAGAAAGAAAAACCAACCTTAAAGCAGAGGGGGTGGATTCAGGTTTCAGTTCTCAAAAACCTACAATAGAGTTGATTCCTTCCCACTATCACCTCAACCCCACCCCCTTGGAAGGCACAAAACATCTTGCCTGGGCAGCCGGGTCAACTATTCCTCCCAACGACCCCCTTTCAGAGGTGTAGACCAGTATCTGGTATTGCAGGCTAACAAAGACAGCGACTCCCCATTTCTAAGGGGTGGACAGATTTAAGGATCTGACCTCAAATGCAGAAAACCACTCAGAGAGCAGGGAAGAGTTTAACAGGTTTATTGTGGTAAGGGGTGAGGTGAGAGTAGCTCAGTGTACTCAGAGGGAGGAAGTTCACAGAGGTGAGTTCAGGGATCATTAGAGACTTTGACAGACTTCAAGAGACAGAAGCGGGGACTCACTTTTAGTGGAAAACTTTCTTCCCAGAATCCCAGTCTGTGTGGGTTGAGCCAGAGGTAGTGACTCCATGGGAGAGTGGACAGGTAGACATTTGTTGGACCCGGAGAATTCGGAAATCCAGGAGAACTTGAACACTTGTGTAGGTTAATCCCCTGCTCAGTGTGAGACTCAAAACAATCCTTCCAGGGACGAGAAAACCAGCTTGCAGGATGACTTCCTGCGAAAAGGCAAGACAAAAACACAAGGTTAGGCTCAGTGAAACAAAGAGACTCAGTTAGAACTCAGCTAAACTCATCAGCTTGGCTAGAGTAGCAAAAACGGCAAACACTCTGGCACCAAGGTAGTGACGGTCCACTGCTTAGTACTCCTCCCGATAATGATCCGAGGGTGCAGGGGTGTGCAGGGGGACCAGCGAGAGCACCACTGCAGTGGTGGTGGAGGAGACAAACACAAACAACAGACCACACAAACTGGATTCCTGACAGGTAGGGTCCATTCTTCTGCTTCAATGTGCATGTTTTCCTAAGCCAAAACAAGTTTTTGGGCTACTTTATAAAGCTTTGAACTCAACGCTAATTCATTTTTGAATTGAAAAAGCTTCCTGGATGGGAAGCAAAGCGTCTTCAAACATTGAAACAAATTCAGTGGATTGTTTTTAGTGGATTGTTGTTCTCTAGATTTACATCATTTTTGTATTTTTAGTTTTGCTGCCCCCTAGTGTCCTTTCCTTTCCACTTAGATCCTTCTTGTAGTTATTCTGTCTACACCTGCTTCCTGTCAGCCAACCTTTCCTCCCATTGTTCTGTCCCCCATATATACACCTCCTGTTCAGTTACTCATTGCTGGATCCTCGTCAGTCTTTTGGTTTATCTCTCCCTCGTGTCTGCTAGTGTTTTGGTTCTTGAATTCCTTGGTCCTCCTGTTCTGGACTTAGGATTTTGTATCTTACCTATTCATAAAATTTTGCAAGAAATCTTCTCTGCCTCCTTCTACTCTGCATTTGGTTCCATAACTACATCCACCAACCCTGACACAGACAAACACATTTGATTGTATTTTAATAATGGTTATACAACAGTTGTACTTGGGAGTAAATTACTTGGGAGTATCTTTATAAAGTAATAAGGAATAAATCAAGTTAAAGGTGTATTGGAGGATCTTCTTTTTCTGGGTGGATAATCAAAATAAGTGGTCCTACTAGATGTCAATTCTGGTAATATGTGTACGTAAGGCTGTCTTCGTGCTCGTCCCCATTTTCACTTACCGGTGGTGAGTCTGACATAGTGGAAAAATTACAAATCTTTGTTTGGAAAATAAGCTGTGTGAGTAATGCAAACAGCAACTTTTAGACAGAGCTTGCACCAGGAGAAATGGGCTCGTGCACGCTCTCACACACGTTTAATAGACGTTCCCTGCAGGTACAGTTTGTGCATGTGCATTTCTTTTTAAAGTGGAGAGGGAGGGTCTTTTCAAAAATGTGCAAAAATCCTCCACTGGGAGGTGAAAAAGGTGAAAAATATGAAGCACAATAAACCACCTCCATATATTGGCACATCACCTACTTTGTTAAAGAAGCGCATTATTCAACTATTTAGCAACCAGTTTTCATTATTGACTTCTTCCTGCATCTTACTTCTTCGCTCGGAAATATTTGCGCTGTTCTCTTGTCCGCAGGGCAGTTCAGAAAATGGGTCAACTATGGCTCTGATTTAAGCCATTCTTTGCTGTTTCTCATTTTATAGATTTTTATGAGTCCTCACCGATGCTGAAAAATGAATAATCTTCAGCTTTGAGGTTTATTAATGAAACTGAATAAAAAACTGAAACCCGGGTACTCACTATTATCAAAAGAAAGATGGCCGCACAGTGTGGTGTTTTTCCAGGGGGACTCAACAAGATTAAAGTGATGTAATAATAGTACAATCATGTTGTATATGAAAAAAAAAGATGGAGAAAAAAAAAACCTAATAATTAAATCAGGAAACTGAGTAACATTACAAAAAAACAACTAAAGCATCTACTTGGACTTGCTGGCAGTCATTTTCTAAAATTCTGAATATGACTCCTCATCTAATCAGTTCGATGTCATTTTAAGTAGTTTTTAAAAAGTTTATCCCTTCTTAAATGTATTTTGTTGTTGAGATATTTCTAGTTTTAAGTTTGAGCATTCAAACTGTAATTAATTCTTGATATTGTTCATATCTATGATTATTTATTGAGGCTGGACCAATAGTCTGTGTGGTTCTAGTAATAGAATAATTCTCCTGCTTCAGATCTCCGACGCTTTAATCCGGAGGGTCCACATGACCGAGAGTCAGTGGGGGAAGGGAACCCTCACCCCCAGGATGACCAGTGACTTTGACCTCACCCTAGACAGCGGACCCCTCCTGCAAACAATCCACCAGCTAGACTTTATGCAGATGAAAGGTAAAGAAGTGGGAGATCTCTTAAAATTTACCCCTAAAATGTTGTATGCCCTACTAGAATGTGCTTGTTTAAATTCTGCATTACTCACTTTATTAAGATTTGACATGAACTACATCTCCTTGAATCCAATGTCTGTCCTTCTTTATTATTACTGTTTAATCCAAGAGAAAAACGAATTGCGTCTCAGTGCAGAGAAACGTCTGTGTGTGAACGTCTTGATACCAGACTGGTTTTTCTCCTCCTCAGTCCCAGCTGCTCCCATCCTCCAGCTGGAGGAATGCTGTACCCAGAACAACAGTGCCACACTGTCATGGAAACAGCCACCGCTCTCCACTATCACCGTCGAAGGCTACATCCTAGAGTTGGACGACGGAAATGGAGGCCCATTCAGGGTAGGTTTCTATCCTAGAAAGTTAGGATCTAAATATTGAATCTAATGTGTGGCTCCCTGTCTTTAGATAGCCATAGAAAAGCAGAATGGATCCGACTTTTGGACGGATGATAAAGCAATGGTTTGAATTGTAGCTGAAATCCGTTGAGTCGAGGCTGAGACCCCTGATCCCACCGCTGTGGGTGATGGGACAGTGTTTCAAGGCAGTGAATGACATTTTGTTAGGACAGGCGTTAAAGCACAGCGGTAAGCTGATACCATCCCACACCAAGAGTGATCTGGGATCAAAGTCCACCCTCTGGACCCACACAAATACTAACTGTAATCTATCCCCACTGCACCCCCCACCACATCTTTGTTTAGCTTTGTTACAACAGCAACCTGTACCTCCTGAACCGCTCCATCACTACAAAAGCCATGGACATCCATATCTGGTTACATGTACCGGTAGGATTTTTGCCCCCAGCCTAGGATTGAAGCCATCTGTTATCAGTGTGCAGGGAAAGCTAAACGAATATGTCCTGTTCTTTCTCGGAGGAAATGAGGTTTTATCTCTTGAAGACAATAAACCTCACTGCCTCGGGATAGAGAAAGAGGTAAAAAGGGTTTCCTGGAGCTCACCAAAATGATGTGCTTTACGTCATGCTCAAGTTTCAAGAAATCAAACCTTTTTTTAAGTTTTTGTTTATTATGATAATAAAAAGCAAATGTCAGATATAATTAAATAAAAAAAGATTAGATGTATTTTGCAAATAAACTATTGAAAAACGAGGTGTTTACTCAACCTACCCAAAAACCACTTTATGCTTTGCATCCTGTCTATTTATTTCCTTTGTTCCTTGCATACTATTACAAGCTCAGTCCAACCGGATGGAGAGGAACTGGTTAGATTTTTAATTTCCGTGGTTTGTTGTCCTACTAGCAGGTGAACTTCTGCCCTAATCTCAAGTCTTTAGGCCAATTTTCCATAATCTTTGATCAGCAACTCCCACAGCATAATACTGCCGCTGCCATGTTTCACCTTGGGATACTGTAATTGGCAAACAGCAACTCTGGTTAATGAATGGCTTTCTTGCTGCCACTTCCGTAAAACACCTCTTTTGGAGCGTATAAGCTGTCAATAGGTTCTCACACTTATATATACAATTCCTCCACAGTTAGCCTGAGATTTTGGCTGCTTCTCTGACAGATGTCCTACCTTTCATGGTCTGTTAGTTTAGTTAAATCGAACTCTTTCCATGTTTGGATAGTGGAGTTCAGCAAAGCTTGGGATATTGTTTTATAGCGCATTCAGCTCGGCAAAGAACTCATGCGCTCTTCCTCAACACTAAAGTCCTCAGTGACATTTTTTCTTTCTTCGTTGTTTCTTTTCTTTGCACAGTAAACAGCACATTTCTTCTTCTACGCCAGCATTATCGGCAGAGCAGACGCTTTTGAATGCGACTTTCATCTGGTTTGGTCTGTCATGCTTCCTCGTAGACTCGCGAACGCCGCTTTTAGGAAATCCTACATCTACTACTGTTTATGCTCTTAAAAACATTCTAAAATGACTTCTCGCTTTCGAGTAAATTATGGATGCTACCCACTCAGGACACTTGGAATACATTGGACGAAAGTGCGTATGGAGGAATATTGACACGCTTTTTGTGGACTTTTATGGACCTTTTCGCCTCGGGCGCTATAGACTCTTCCATTATTTGAATGTCAGCAGACAGCAAGAAGCCTCCCAGATCTCCAGATGCATTTGAGATATCAAAAGTACTTCCCAGAGTGTTTCTTCAGCATGGGGGTGAGTAGAAAATTAAGGCTAATCATGGTTTGGGTGTACTATTCCTTTAAGATCTAAGGAGAAGCATCATCTTCTGGTCAGACCCTGTAATTCAGTGAAAGGGTGAAGTTAGAGTAAAAGAATATGCAAGAGGGAATCACTCCAGTGGCTGGAGATTGGAGGGTATTTTGCCTGGAGTTGCAGAGAAGTGGGCTGCCACTTGGCTGGAGTTAACTGTGAACGGCCATTTTGAATGGCTGCTACTGTAATGAATTGCAATAATCCAAACGAGAGGAAATCAGAGGTCTAACCCCCTCAGTTCCTCAGCATGGCTCCCTCACTATCTTCCCTTCATTAATGCTGAATATACTCAGCTGGTCTCCATGACACTCTCACCTCTCCATAGTATTTAAGCAGCATCCTAAGTACCAGTGTTTTCGTTTTTTTGGGGGGGTATTGTACATTTTATATCATCATATCCTTTTTTTCATCATCCAATGTCCTGTTTCAAACAAACCACTAACAAAACAAACTATATTTTAACTTCTTTTCTCTTCTTTGTTTCTCAGTGTTCTTAGTGATGTTTGATCTTTAATGTTCAAAAGTAAACCTCCTGGGTCCAAACAGACCAGCTCATTTTAGAAAAGAAAGCACCATTTTGTTGTGTACATTTTTTCATGTAACATGTAAAAAAGTTCCAAGTGAATGATCACTGTTACTACGAGGGGCGTTCAACAAGTAATGCCCCTTACACACTTCCAGATGTTTGATCCAGCTGAAATTTTGCATGTGAGGTTATTTAAATCTCTATAGATTAAGCAGCAAATTGCAGCTCTGAACTATTTGTGGTTTCTGACTTACAGGTGTTTGAACTGAGTAAAGTCTGAAATGGAGCCTGTTGAGTGTCGAGCAGTGATCCGGTTTTTCTATTTGAAAGGACTTACACCACGGGAGACTTTTGATGAAATTAAAGTAACTTATGGTGATGATGCCCGTTATATGACCTCTGCAAAATGTTTTACAAGGGTATATTAAGGGACATTATCACTATAAGTTACTTTCATTTGATCAAAAGTCTCCTGTTGTGTGCGTCCTTTCAAATGCAAAAACACAGACTTGACTCAGTTTGAACGCCTGTAAATCAGAAACCACAATTAGTTCATAGCTGTAATTTGCTATTTAATCTATAGAGGTTTAAATAATTTCACATGCAAAATTTCAGGTCGATCAAACATCTGGTAATGGGTCAGGGGTATTACTTATTGAACGCCCCTCGTATATCCAGTTTAATTAATCAAGCCTGTCCTCTAATAACTGATGGGAAGCAGTTGTAACGGCTAGGAAATAGTTTTCCTAGAGTCTAATTGTTTTTGTGCATCTCACCCAGGATATCTCAGATTACATTTTTTGAGCTCCTCTTAAAAACTGGAAATGATTTAGAACAAGATGCAACATTTTTCCTGACAACTACTTACCCACTGTTCCCTCCTCTACTATCTGACTCACTGAGTCCAACCAACGCAGCATCCTGCTGAGCCCGGCGACTCGTGTGCCCATGTCTATTTATCTATTTATACATCGGCGCGGGCTGCCGTGCCCACTCGTGCGCCATTGTACAAACGCATGCTGACACTTATTACCTCCTCCATCAAATCCAGAAGGGACTCTCCTTCAGAAGCTGAGCAGGACTATTCGGTGTCATAATTACGCATGTATCTGGCAGGGTAACAGGAAGCTCCGTGTGTCTTTGCAGGAGGTGTATGTGGGGACGGAAACCATCTGCACGGTGGACGGGCTCCACTTCAACAGCACCTACAAGTCCAGAGTAAAGGCGTTTAATTCCAGCGGAGTGGGCCAATACAGCAAGACGCTGATCATGCAGACCTCTGAGAGTATGTTGAGCATCATCTCCTCCTTTTTTTCCAAAATTACTTTTAAAAATTCAGAAAAGAAAATGGAAGCTGTGCCACTTTCAGGATATTTAATTCACTAGCTGGAATTACTGCATATAAATGCTACAATAAGGTTAAACTATACATTACTATTATTATAATTTATTTTAAGTATTTAGAAGAATTTGTTTTCACTTATTTATTTTTATTTTTTTCTTGCAAAAAAGGTAGAAATATCCAAGCTTTGCTGTGGATGACTGTACTGCTTACGGCCTAGACTTTTAAATCTGTAAACAAGCAGTTACATTTTGAAGCGCCATTAATCTTAATCAATCATAACTAATCATTTTGACAGCCCAGCTTAAAGCAGCGCTGATCCCTTTATTCAGAGGATTCTGGATTGACAGTCAGTGTTTGGGATTAAAGTCGTTTTTTACAAACAAAGTTTGAATCCAGAGAGATCAAGTCTCATGGCTGGCAATAAAAAGAGACCATTCTAAGAGCCTCTTCACCGACTGTCTCCAAATAAGCCAAACTCCCAGGCCACCCTCTTATATTGGCAGGGAGGCAGGCTAATTTGGTTTTTGGTTTAGAAGAGACACTTTATAATCTGTGTGCACTGTGTTCAGAATAGATCAGAAAGCACAGACAATACAGTTTACACTTAGGTTTCTAAAGAAGTGTTTACGGTGAGTGCAGGAGAAAAATTTATAAATAATATCAGAAATGTACGGAGCCCCTCTGATGACATGGTCAAAAAAAAAATGTTTAATTGTGGCCACGAAGTAGTATTTTCGTGCCACGCAATAAGTTTAACGTGCGCACGTAAATACTTATTAATAATATCAATAAATCCGCCCCTGTTTTCAGGCTTATGTTAACTGTAATGACTTATCTTGGACAGGCTGCTATGTAAACGGGCCTTTAGTCCTTCCTTTAGCTATGCTGCGGTTGTTTACACTATGCCTTTTCCACCTAAAATGGCGTCTTAGCAACAAATGTCACATGACTGGCGGAGACCGACTGGGTAGCGCACCTTAGACCTTAGAGAAGGCGCGCTCGATTTGCTTACCCAGTTGTCCAGGAATGATATTAATATTATTAATAAGTATTTCGTGCGCACGATAAACTTATTGCATGGCCACGAAATACTACTTCGTGGCCACAATTAAAAACATTTTTTGACCATGTCATCAGAGGGGCTCCGTAGAAATTTCTGGTATGGTGTAAACTAAGAATCTCTGGAAATATGGCATCAAATTCCATCATTTTTAGACTTATCTAAAAATCTTTAACTCACTATCAGACTGTGATTTCCCCAAACAAATCAATTTAAACGCTGTTTGTAATGTATATAGATTCAAACTCATAGCATTAGCATTTTGGAACATGTGTCATGGCTCTTTGCTCAGAGTGGCACCGTTAGGGGGGCAGTGGCTGGGATTAAGGGACTAAAAGGAGAGTTTTCGTTTAATTATTTTGTAAGCTACGTAGTAAAAGATGCCAACACATTGCTGTTGCCTCATGATGTTAAAATAAGCTATTCCTGTTTGGTAATTATTGAAGGACTATTTTCCTGTTTTATTAGATCAGAATCAGATTATTTTGTTGTTTGCACAAAATGGTTTAGTAAAACATATGTACAATTAATGGAATAACCTGCTTAAAGCAATTAGATGTTATATCTTTTTACTTTTTCTTACTGTGTCGTGTATATAGGGTTAAACTATAGATAAGATAAGAAATGTTTTTATTTTTATATTGTGGTGAAATTAAGGTGTGATATTTATATTTATATGCATGCAGTAGTTGATTTTAACATGAATTTAAAAGAAAAGTTGTGACAGGTCCTGAATGATGGTGATCTTTAATTGTAACCTAAGGCAAATAACATGCATGCATTCTGCTGTGCCTCTGATAACCCCGTTAATTTACTTTTTGAATTCTCCAGATTGAAGTTATGGCTAATAAACCTTGATAAACTCTAAAGAAGAAGTAATAAATAATTAATAGATGCTTCAAGACTAAAATCTTGTTTTATTTTTACTTAGATTTACATACCTAGATTGCAGGAAAAACAAAAAATAACTTTGACTCAGGTATATGGAGTTAATTTTGTTCCATTATTGTTGCAAGCAAAAACATGTTTTATAAATGAAAATTGGGGAAAAAAAACACATTATGTAAAATAAAATTTGAAAAACAATGCAATCTAAAAATATAACTTTCAAAAAAGCATTATTATCAGAAAAAGATTTTTAGTATTTTTGTTTCAAATGTTTTTTTTTAAATACATTTATAACTTCAAATTTTTATAACTTTTTTTTTGTTTTTATGTTTCATTTTTCAACTTTTTTTAATTTTCTTTTTTTTTTTTTTTATTGTTACAAATTGCATAATTTTCAAGTTGGATTTTATCCTCTTCACCCCTAAGGTTTGTTAGCTTTTGTGGACGTTAGCAACAGCATTGTATTGCTCAATGTGTTAAACACTCAAACATTTTTTAATGAAAGAGTTTTAAAGTTTGGTTACTGCATTGCATTTTTTCAAATTTCAATTTAAAAAATGTGGTGTGTCTCTTTATTTCATTTTATAAGTTTGTTCTTCGTAACAATAATGGAACAAAATTCACTCCATATATTTGTAGGAATACTTAATTCTTATTGGAAGATAATTTGTTATTATCAGGTGTCGGCTGAATTTATTTACAGTCGTCTTTGGTTAACTTTCTGACTGATTTCCTTCTGTGACAAACAGAATCCTCCCACGTATCTATTGCATGATTTCAGTCTGATTACAACAGTATGATTGGAATACTGCAGAGGAGTTTGTTTAAGCCTTTAAACCTGTGACGTCCAGCGGCAGCTGGTTGGTGTATAATCCACTCATGTTCTTGCTTCGCCATTAGTTAAATGCTGCTCTGCATAGTTAAGGCAGTGCGTCATCCATCAATGGACCTGAAAACCCAGACAGCATCCCTGTCTGCCTGAACGAGCACTCAGCAGATGTTGGAGGCTGAGCTCTGTGCTCTAACCTTGCAGACCCATTCAGGGAAACTTTTTTTTTTTTTTCCATCACTCTGAGCAGAAAACACTTTGATTTTGTCAGTTTTATCTCCCAGGTGATTGGAGACATAAACAGCCTTTTTTATTCTATACTTTCCAAGTCTTCAATGCTTTTTTCCCTGATTGATTTTGAGGAAATCCTTTAGTCTTTGACCGCTGTGGTGAACCAGCTTCCCTGATCCAATCTGTTTTTATACCCTCTCCACCTTCCCCTGCAACCCTCTCACACTGTCTGTGCTTCGCTCGGCTCTGCTTTCCTTTTCTCCGCTCTTCTACTCTCCCCCCTTCATGTCACATTTCAGCAGGACTCCCTCCATGTGATATTCAGGCTATAGGCGCAGGTATGGACGGCTCGCTCAGCTTCTGTACTAATCCTCTCCGGGGCCTTTGCCTGTTTCATCAGTGAAGTCGTCACACCTAAACCAGCAGGGGGGCAGTTTGCTGCTCTGTGGGCTCCAAATATTAAACATTTAATATGAACCTCTAATAAATGTCTGTGTATTATTTCCTTTGAGAAATAATATCAGCTAATGTGGCTGCGCTGCATGTAGGGACACCTAAAGCTGTAGACAAGCAGGACAAGTGGAGCCCATAAAAACAACAAAAGCCCGCCTGTTTACCACCTACCATACCGCCTTTATTTAGAAAACAGTTTAAAACACCGAAGGTCAGCAAAGTGTGCTACATATGTGCTATATAGATATACATTAACAGTTGAATTGGTTTAGATAAGACAAAAACAAATGTTTGACTCAATATTTCAGGTCTGAATCGAGCAGTTTTGCAATATTTTCTGTTAAATATCGAGGAAACAATTTATATCCAAAGTGGGATGATTATTTTGCTTTACCACCAATTTAGTTCAGTTCTATTGTGCATCCTTGCAATAAAAAAAAAGCAAAGGGATTTGCATGTAGGTGGCCAAGCCCCCATGTGTCATCTGGTGATGGAAAAGCAGATTGGAACCATTAAAGCTGCAGAGATTCATCAGCGACCAGCTTGTTGCTACAATGGAAAACAACCATAAGATATATTATTGAAAAATACTGCATTTCTGCTCTGCAATCGTTGATTATCTATCTTGATGAGTTGGTTCAGGATTTATTGAGGTTCTGTTTAAAGGTTATAAGCAGCTAAAATCTTACCTACATTAGGCAGGTCTATTGGTTGAGCTTCTGTTGTCTCAAAATAAACAATCGCTGAAACTTTTCAGCGGTTTATGCAAAAACTGTTTTATGAAGTTTTAAACCGTTTTTCAGTTATTTATACCAGAATTTGTGGTAATTTACAGATCAAAAGTATGCGGAACATCATCCTATTGAAAAAATAGGATGTAAGAATAAAGTAAATGAAAGTATTCACTTTTATTTTCTCTATTAATCAACTTGCTCAGAAAATAGCAATAGCAAAAAACTACTGAGACATTTCAGAATATTTTTAAGACAACTGAGGTCCACTTGGCCTCTAGAATCATCATTGGCCTCCAGAACCAACTAATGTAGGTACGATTAACTGCATTTTCCTGGAACTTTAGTCATAATTAACTCTTTCTTTAAGTTATTACCTGTTAAATATTGTGTAAATTACTAATTAAACAGTTTTGAGTTTGCAGACTCTCTGAGATTTTTTTATTTTAGTAATTAAGAGGGTAACTGTAGGTAATTTACCCAGTTTATGATAAGTTATAGAGCTTAATTATAAGGATATTAACCTAATGTAATCATTGTTGTGGTGAAATGATGTTTCTTGTTATTGTTCCTCCCATAAACATGTTTGTATAGCTTCTCCTCATTTACCCGTCAACCTCCTGATCGTGTGTTAAAGTATCACCACTATCTGATGTCTCCGTGTCTCGATGTGATTCCCTCTGTCTGTGTACTACACAGTTGCTTGGTTCACGTTCGACCCGGCCTCTGCTCACCCGGACATAGTGTTCTCCAACGACAACCTAACAGTGTCATGCAACAGCTACGATGACCGTGTGGTGCTGGGTAACACCGCCTTCTCTCGCGGTGTCCATTACTGGGAAATGACAGTCGACCGGTACGACAACCACCCTGACCCGGCCTTTGGCATCTCTCGGGGTGACGTTCTGAAGGACGTGATGCTGGGGAAGGACGACAAGGCCTGGGCTATGTATGTGGACAACAACCGGTCCTGGTTCATGCACAACAACTCCCATACGAACAGGCAAGAAAGTACAGCATCACTGTTTGCAGGGAAATGTAAAAAGCTTTTATTTTGGTAGTTTCGATGAGAATTTTATTGCCTTTTCAATCAAAAATCATTAGCATGAGTGTTTATAGTGTTATTACCTTTCACTTTTTTGAAGAAAAAGGAAAACTACTTTTTTTTGTGGCATGCATTTTTATTCTGCTGCTTCAGTAGAGTCCGTTAAAACAGCAATAACATGCTATGGTTCAGCAAGCTAGTATGCAAACTCTGTGAAATTCCTGTGTTTGACCTTGCAGGACGGATGGCGGCATCAGCAAAGGAGCCACGATAGGAGTTCTGCTGGACTTCACTCGCCGGATCCTCATCTTCCTCATCAACGATGAACAGCAGGGTCCGGTTGCCTTTGAGGGCTTGGAGGGCGCATATTACCCTGCTATCAGCCTCAACCGTAACGTCCAGGTAGGAAATTATAGTTTTAGTAGAAATATATACCATACACTAACAGCAGATTAAGATGTGCGTAATTGTGGAAAGAAGATGATACATGGTTTTCTCTTTTTCAGTGGTGGTAAGATGAAAAACAGTAAAACAGTATTGATAGAAAGCCAGAAGGTGTCGTTGTTTTCAGTTTGCAAACAAGTGGAAGTATCTGTTTGTTCATCTGGCACCAAAGGTGACCTACCTTTATTTTAAAACAAAAGCCTCAATGCTGGGGCAGAGGTTCACTATCCAGCAGGATAAGAAACTGAAAGCAGAGTTTAAGCTCAAAGTACATAAATATATGTGTGTTAATGACCAGTCAAAGTCTACACCTATAATAAATGAAAATCTAAGCTACTATTTAAAGCCACTTTTCATCCAGTCTGAGATTCGTGAAGCAGAGGATGTAGAAATTAGAATTTCTAAATGTGCAAAAGTCAGTAGAGACCGTTCTTACTTTAACTGCAGCAAATGTGCTTCTACAAAGTTAAAACTCAAGGAAACCAATTATATGTTATGTACTTTTCTTAAAGTCGCTCTACTTTGAAAACCATGTATCATTTCACATCTTTAGGTCTTTTTTTAAAATAATGGACTCTTATTTGTTTGTTCTTTATAAAACATACTGAAGTTTATATATTCATACTTTTAAAAGGACCTATAAAATCCATATTTTAAGTATCTGGTTTGAACGTTGATGCTTGAAGCTTCACATTTTGCCAGTTTGTAAAGCTTGAGAACATAGCTCAACAGCTCCACCTGCAGGAAAAGCTTCCCTCAACCCTTTGTAAGTGTTTGTGTTGTTTTCTTCAGATCACTCTTCACACTGGTCTACCCATCCCTGACTTTTACACCCCCGGGGAAGCAGATCCAACGAGCTCTGTGTGTTAAAAACTGCAGGACTTTCCTCATCTCCCCCCGGCCTCTAATCTCGCCCTCGGCTCTCTACTCCTTCTGTCACCCTGACCCCATGACCCCATGACGCTCCGTCGGAGGCTTTCCAACAGTCCTAAGCCATGCCTTTTTCATGCCTAATCCTTGGACACGACCATGTGCTGGGGGGTGTCCCTGCATATGGTGCCTTGGTACCTATGACTTCTATACTTTGGACAAACAGTCTGAGTAGGAAGATTTAACAAATACAATATTCAGAGGAAGGAATCCAGACGCTTTAAGATCAATTATAAAAATATTGAAATGAAGGAATATATTTACATTTTGGACGATATTCTATACTGAGTCAAGACTAGGCATGGGCTGGTATAAAACTATCAATGAACTGATTTAATAAGTAGATTCTTACAAAAAATGTTAAAAACAAATATGTAATATAGTTTAACTGATTTCCGTCATAATAAAGCAATAATTATTAATCCTGCTGCTAAAAAATCATCACAAACATTTATTATAACATTTATAATTCTATAATCTGTTTTATTAGTTTGCAAAACAGAACTAGTCCTTAATATTCCCAAAAAATACATTTATATTTTATCCCTAAGGACTAATATCAAGTCAAAATTCATATTTACTTTTTCGTTTACATTTATAGTTATTTTTTCTTCCCTTCATATTTTCCAGCTATATGTGACCACATTTAGGCCCAAACTCCTTTATGTTTGTCACTTTTAACAGATTTTAATAGAAGGTTAATCTGTATAAAAATGAAAGCATCCAATTATTCACTGATCTTTCTATATTCCGTAATCAGAAATATTTTCTCTGCAGCTTCTATACTAGAAAAAAACTCTTTGTTTGATATATTGTGGAACCAAGTACTGTGACTGTAGGAGGAATATAGATATAAGATAAACAGATATGGACACAGTTATAGAAGAACCTTTTTAAAAATTGCAGTAGATTGACAAGAAACTGGGAAAACTGGCTACAAGAGAGATTCCCCGTACATGTTTTAGTAATAATGTCCAAGAAAAATGATTTTTTTAAGAAACGGGTTATAGATTCTGCAATTATGTCTCTTATAAAGTAACACTGGGAGTATAAAAAATATACAGTAGATGTTTTAATAGTCTGGCTTTCTTTGTATAAAGCCTGTATACAGCTGCTAATTGGCTGGAGTTTTTTATTTTTTTTTATGGCAATATCTTCATAGGAAAATTGGGCAATATCCTTTTCTTTCCCAAACATAGTTTTCAGCCCCCGTTGGTTCTTAAGTTACAGTATAAAACTGAACTTTTAGCAGTTGTGAAACTTCATAAAGCCTTGATATTTCTCGGTTCTGTTAACCAGCCCATGCCTGGTCAATAGTATGGCTACCTTTACATTGCAGGTGTAAATGCTCCATTTAGATGTTTTAGTTTTTCTGAAATCTGTTTTCTCTGTTTCATTCACATCATACTTTAAATGGCACCTCCATCCGATTCCAATGAGAACAGCTATAGTTTGAAACTTGAGTAGCATGCTCAGAGCAACACATGACGTTACACACAGCAAACTGTTTGCAGAAGCAAATATGGATTCCACACGTCGCCATATGTGCATCAGCTTTGAAGCTGTGAGGTCAGAGCTAAAAAATAAGCTTAGCTACATTAATGTGTGCCAAGTTTATTTGTTTGATTGCATGGCTTTGGGCCTCCTCTGGTGCAAAATCACGAGTCTCTCACATTTCCATGATGTTAAAATTGGTAAAAATGTCCATTTAAAATGAGGTCACTTCATCACAGTTTCATCCAGTTCAGAAATAAAACCGTGTTATTCACACTGAAATACTTGTGACATAGAGGTTGTATGAAATGCGACGGTTCAGGCCAAGTCAGACTTCCTTTAAAAGTGAAAGTGAATTTATTTTATTCAGAGAAACTCAAGCAAAATCAGATCTGGTTCACTTTTGGACAAAAAAAGTTGGATTATCTGCAGTGTGAATGTAGCCTAAGGCGAGATTATTGGCGCTTAGACTCAGATCAGGTCATTAATGCAGGTAGAAAAGGAATAATAAAACTTCAGCTTCACATTTTGCAGTCTGGTGTAAAAATATATTCCAATATTCGGCAGAATGTAAAACAGTTTCGTAATTTTTTCACAAAATTGTTTTAAACCTTTTTTCCCTCATAACTCAATATTGTATTCTTCATGCGTACCTCTTTGTCAGGTTTCCATTTTGAAGAATGTGAATTTAAAGCTCTTAGTTGACAATGAGAGTAATTTTTGTGAAAGTGTGTAGATGAGTGGAAGCGCTATGATCCCTGGACCCGAGTCCAACTCTCAGCCATATCAGAGTCATTACGTGTCTGTATAAGTGGGAAGCTCTTCTTAGTGGCTTTGCTCAAGTGGAACTTTGTTGTGTTTTTCTTTTTTATTACATAATTGAGTTATAAGATGTAAACAGAAGTTGTTTTGATTTGCAGTGCAGCTTTTAAAACTGGGAGGGACTTTAGTTTAATGTATCTTTAAGAAGTGGATTAAAAATGACTGTGAAGAAGTTTTATTAAGGTGCTAAAGAAGTTTGCATAGTTTGAGCTTTTTTTACTGTAAGTGACTGAATTCTAGTAGTTTTGTAATATTGTTATGAAATGATCTATTGCGAAGAGGTGTAAAGTTAAATAAGTTATTGATGTTACCAGATTTTTAGTAAGAATTTATTCCCCGATGTATAGTTATAACGAAGGGGATGAATGGAACTTTTCTGCTTTAAACATTTTATCAGAAGTGTTTTGGGGGTTTAAAGGCTTTTCAATTGAAGTTTCTATGAAAGCAACAGAAGAAGAGACGATGGGTTGATTTTTGGCTGACATTTTCAGTAATTAATGCTAAGCAGTACAATGCTAAAGTGCACAAACATGACAAACTTTCCAGGTTTGTTACAGCTAAGAAAAAGTATTTCCTGTACAATTTACTAAGAACTAGCGGCCTCTTTTTATGCTAAAATTAGCCAATTAGCATCAAACACAAGTGATAACTAAAGCTTATAAAGTAGCTGTCAATATAAACACTGTAAAACAAACGACATAACGACCAGAGGTGGGTAGAGTATTCTAAAATGTTATTATCAAGTAAATGTAAAAAGTAGTTATCCAAGAAATTCTCCAAAGGAAAGTGGAAAAAAATCTCCTGTAAAGAGTACTTGTTAGATCATCACATTTAATTAAAGGTGTAGAAATGGTACAGTCAGATAGACTTGTTGTCCAGGATTTCATATTTGAAAGAATTATTGTTTAAATCAAAATAAATGGAATGATTACAGAATAAAAAGTCCCTGCAGAAGAAATACTTTTCCAACATGATATTTTTCAACATAAAACTTATAAAAATCAATCCTCAGGGTGATTAATTGATGCATATTGGAGCAGAGTAAAGATTTTCCAATGATGATACTAACAGTATATATTCAGCCGATCCTTGAAAAGCTCAACTTATTGGACAGAGTGACCAGAAATTTTACTCAAAACCAGGGATACTGAACAAGAATATAATTCAGGTGTAAGTGAGAATTACAGTGCAGTGAAAATACTCCGAAAAGTAAAATGTTTTATAAAATATTACTCTAGTAAGTGTAACTAGTTAGTGCCCACCTCTGAGAACAACCACTGCATTCCACCTGGTAAATACTGCCTCTGAGCAACATTTTAACTTATTAATACTCAGAGTTATAACTCCTCAGTTTTTCAAGCTGCCGCTAAAACGAGAAAATGACAAAATAATCTTTTTTTTTTTTTTGCAGGACTGTGAGCAACAGTAGGCAATAAAATAAAATTAATAATACAAAAAAAAATTCTACAAAGTATTATGCATTCTATAGTGAGAATATCAGAAACTCAAAATTGCTCAATTAAACACTCCTTTTCAAAGGAAGTCCTTAAAAAAATAAGTTTTTAGTTGATTGCAATCCTAACTCTTACCACTAGGTGGCACTAAAGCTGTTTGTTTGCACTTCTGATATTCCAGACTAATGACTTTTTTTTTTTAATTGCTGAAATAAGCTAAACAAATGCAACATTTTTCTAATTCTGCTGGATGACAGATTTTACGAGGTTTGCTTCATCAAAGCAAATAAAAAAGAAAATCAATATGAGTTTTTAGTAACAACTTTATGGATAGGAAAGAGGAATGTTTAATTTAAAATTAGCATTTTTGATTTTAAAATTTCTCTGACTCAACTTTTTCTCCCCCAAAAGAATCAGAGTTTCTAATTAAAATCAGTTTTATTTGTACCAACCGTTAGAGCTTAATGAGAGAGCAGCACTGCAGGAAAACTAATCACTCATTCTCCATTTTAATTTAACAAAATAAGATCAATTCTAATCTTGACAAAGGCTTGGAAAACTGAGGTGTTTTAAAACATTTGGAAGGAATATAGATCAGTGAGTTTGTAAGTCAGACAGCTAACTGCAGACGGTCACATAGACACATTCTCTGTCCCCAGTGCTTTCATTCATTTCTGTTTCAGGTGTTTGTTTTCTTCTGTAAAATGTTGTCTGACACTTCATCTGTCTAGAGAAATAAGTATTGATGGAAGTAATTAAAATTTTAATGTTGAATGGCTACTTTAGAGAAGATGTTTGTTTTTCAGGTTCAGAGAAAAGTTTTTCAGAGCCTCGTAGCCCAGAGGACAAACAGTGACATGCAAAAGTATTCATTCTCTTTCAACTGTCTCACATTTTTTATATTACAACCACAAATGTTTAGATTATTAACACAGATTTTAAGAATGTGTGAGTTTTAGGTTAAAGGAGACAAATGCACGGTTTTCAAAATTCTTAACAAAAACAAATATGCAGCATCAACTGCATGTAGATTAAAAAGCAGCTGAGTCGTCAATTTGCAAAACCACCTTTTAGTGCAATTAAAGCTGCGGGTCTTTTATGTCTAACAGCATTGCACATATAGAGGCAGTTTAAATGTGTCTTTGCAGCTGCACTGCACTTAGTTTGGTCAATTTAACTCAACCCTAAAAATGGGTTTGTGTAGATATAACTTAAAGGCATACTATGCAACATTTTTCACTAAATTAATGTGTTCCATAACGTTTTGGATGATTAAATTAGTAATTTCAGGTCGAACGAAGGTTTTCAAAGGCCGCCCTGGTGGTCTGTAGGGGAAATACAGTACTTGTAATTGCAGGAGCCCTCGCGCCCGCACCCACAGGCTCAGAAGTCTGCTTGTATGGCGAGGAGTGGGTCTTGCTTCTTACGGCGAGAACTGCTAACACGCCCCAGTGAAAGGCATGCTAGTTGCTAGCGCAGTGGCGATATTTATGCAGTTATCATGGCGGAACCGGAGCCAGAGAAACAGCGACATTTTCAAACTCCGAAAATTGGAACAAAATAGTCACTTACTCGCTGTAGACATGGTGATTGGATTGCGTTAAGCTCTGTCTGCGTTGCTTCAAACAACCGCGCCTGGCTTGATGGAGAACAGCTGAGCTTATTTCACGACAGTGTGGCTTTTACTTTAAGCCCTCTCTGGAGGCCTAACTGGAAAATCAACTTACGGTTGCATAGTGTACCTTTAACATTACCTTGTTAATACCTGAAATTATAGCCACGTGAATCATTCCCTTGATTATTCTTACTTTCAGTTTGGTGTTAAAGACAAAATATGCACAAGAAATGAAAGACATGTGGCTGAAATAATAATGATCACTGCTGAACAAAATCCTTCCCTCAGCATGATGCTGCTGCCACCCTGTTGCAAACTGCTTATGAGACTCTTTTTCTCTCTTCTAGCCTGCCATGCTTTCAGTATTCTCAGATTATAGCTCCTCTTATTGTTCAGTGCTATAAATATTGCTTCCTAATTCAACTTAAGACATTTCCAATATTTTTGCTGTGTTCTTTGATCTCCTTGACCTCTGAGGATGTCACTGTTTAGCTGGATTAGTTCTGTGTCAGAAGGAAAACAAAAAGGGGGAAATAAAAGTTCCAAAGGTTTGAATACTTTTGCAAGGCACTGTAAGTTAGCTTTCTAGCCTAACCAAGGGGTGCTATCCTGTGTGAGAACTTCACGGGTGTGCCTTTCCCATTTGTATTACCCCCAAACATCCATGAAACTTTGCTCCAGATTAAACCTTTTGCTCCAGCAGAGTCAACTGTAACATCTGTGATGCCTAACCTCATCTTCTGCTGCTACCTGCTACTTTTTTTCTACCATAAAAGGGCAAATTTTACCATCAAAATAGTTTGGATGTATTATAATCTTTTTGAGAATATCACAGATTTCACTTTAATCTTTCTATAAAGCAATTGTAAATCATATTATAATACTACAATATAAGCACACAGTAAGCATAAGCATTTCCAGTGTGTATGTGTGTTAGTGTGCGTGTATAGGGGTGTATTGGTCATGAAAGGGGTCAATGTGAGCTTTGCAACGATCAACTGGTTGTTTTTTTCACAGTAAAACTGGAGTTTAGCCATAAAGTGTATGCATAATGCTACATGTCACTCAGCTGCACCTAATAGAGGAGTCTAAACGTGCAGCAATGAATTCCCAACCTGACATCAAATTTTAAGAACGATGAACATACATTTCATTCATCAGGAAGGGTTTTTAAGATGATACACATGCTCAGTGAAATGCATCTGCACACATATGTAAGACTGAAAGGTGTGCTTTGGAACTGAACAAAAGGAGACGGTGATTTTACGCAACAGGATTGTAACATTTCTTTTTCAAAAACCAAAATATCACAGCTGAAATAAACTTGGGAATGAAGATCCACAGTAAAACTTTGCAGCCCGTCGCTGGGCGACACCCGGCACAGACGTATGTTTGTGTGTGTTACCTTTATCATAGCTCCAAGGGGATTCCTTTTACCCTGTCAGGTCTGAATGTCACGCTTTCTTTCAGTTCTTGTGAATTTAAAGAGTAGAAAGTTCATTTGTTCTATTATAATTTACCAATATTAACAATACGATTACTGATTGTCACAGTTTTATGTCTATTTTAACCATCTTACTGCTTATATAATGATTTCAAATATTTAACAAGCCTCTGTATTTCTTGTAGCTGTGAATCTTCAATAAATTTGGTGTCAACGAGGTCTTGCCTGGAGTCGTTCTTCACAGCGATCTGTAAACAGTAGTGCTGATTAAAAGTTACTCATTGTGTTGGAGTGGAATTATATGGTTTTTAATAAAGTAGAGTAAATGTTAAAATCTGCAGGGCATGGTGAATAAAAGGCGTCCTGCAGCAACGCTGCAGAAAGGGCTGAAACAGATGTCAGCAACGCTCCAGTGGAACATGCACAGACAAGAAACTGGAAGGACTGAAGGAAAAAAATGCCTTTGAAACAAGAACCTCCACTAAACCGAAGATCACATCAGCCATACGCACCGTTGGGACTCCTGCTGGCTGATATTTTACACATCAATTTCAATTCAATTCTATTCAGTTTATTTCTATAGCATGCCAAATTCACAACACATGTCATCTAAAAGGCACTTTACAGTTCAACCAAGATCATCCAGTCAAAAGATTGATTCAAAAGTTTTTCTATCTAAGGAAGAAAACAAGCTGATTGCATCGACTCATTGACTCAAAATACAATCCCCTTCACACTAAGCATGCTTGTAGCGACAGTGGAAGGAAAAACTCCCTTTTAACAGGAAAGAGCCTCCGGCAGAACCAGGCTCAGTGTGGCTGGCCATCTGCATCGACTCACTGACACAACATCACCCATGTTGTCAGTGGCAATGCTTTACAGTGCTGGAACATACAATGAGAAGAACATTTCATAATCTAAATTTGCCCAATTTCTTTAGACAATAGAGAGAATAGACTCCTCTATTTTACTCTCTTCCAATCATCCTGCACCTTTTTTATAGGATGTAGATCTGGGCCATGAGATAACCATAAATAGAGGTGGGATCATGCCAGGCCTGTGGGCTGATTTAATATTGAGTAAATATCATCAGGGGCCATGGAGAAACAATTAACCTCATCAGAGATGGGGAAGTGGCCCGAAGTACAAATACTTTGTTACTGTACTCAATTAGATTTTTCTGATATTTTTACTTTACTTTACTACTTATTTTTATGG
>JAGKQL010000009.1:3516173-3532341 GCA_018398635.1 Cyprinodon brontotheroides | reverse complement strand
TAAACCTGCAGATTGAGAGCGAAGTGCTCTGTTAGGAACATAAGGAAAAACCATATAATATTAGGTTTTTTTTAAATTAATTTTAAAGTAACATGTCAGAACCAAAAACATGAAGTCTGGTCTAACTAGATCCCTCAGTAGAAACTTCCCATTATCAAGTGCTGCCCTTCCTGCAGTTTCTGCACCTTTTCTGTTGTTCTTTCTGGTTGTTTTTTAGTTCCTGCTGTGTTTTTCCTCTCCAAATCAGACCCTCCAACCCTTCCCCCATCCCATCCTAGGAGTTGTGATTGAAATTCAACTCAGCTGAACCCCCCCCCCCCCCTCCTCCAGTTCTCAGCTGAGGCTTTGAAAGGGACACACCCCCCTCCCCTTGAACTCACCAATGAACAACAGCCTGAGGAGGAGGATCCTTCATGAAAACTGCGGATGTTGCTCCATTCCTCTTTACTTTACTCTGTTGGGCAGAGTTGAGGCGTTTCTAGCAGCAGCAGATCTAACTACCTGCACAGGAGCCACCATGGCGACTCCTCTCACCGACCAAGAGAAGCGAAAACAGATCAGCATCCGGGGGATCGTGGGAGTGGAGAATGTGGCCGAGCTGAAGAAGGGCTTTAATCGCCACCTGCATTTCACCCTGGTGAAAGACAGGAACATAGCAACGCCCAGGGATTACTACTTTGCTCTGGCCCACACTGTTAGAGACCACCTGGTGGGGAGATGGATTAGGACGCAACAGTTCTACTATGAAGCAGACCCCAAGGTAAAAGATCCACCTGCAAATGCATCTAAATGCAAATGAAACACTTCTACTCCTGCAAGCATCTAAGTTTGTGTTGCATAAAGTTTTCTACATACAAAGAAGCTTTTGTGTTTTCAGGTCAGTGCATCAGCTTCACATATTCTGTGGCTGGAAATACATGGTTGCTCCACTTCTAGTCCTTATTTTAAAGCCCTAATCTACAGATGCAAGATGCAGTTTCTTTTTGATATATTTGGTGTGTTCAAAGCTGCTAAGGGTTTCTTCTTGCAGAGGGTTTATTATCTGTCCCTGGAGTTCTACATGGGCCGGACGCTGCAGAACACCATGATCAACTTGGGCCTGCAGAATGCCTGTGATGAGGCCATCTACCAGGTCAGACGGTCATTTATTTGGACACCTAGACCCAAGTTGCAGAAGCTGAACCAAAGAGTTTGATGTTTTTTTTTATTATTTCTCCTGCAGCTTGGCCTGGATATGGAGGAGCTGGAGGAGATCGAGGAGGACGCAGGGCTGGGGAATGGAGGGCTGGGCAGACTGGCAGGTAATAAGAATAAAGTGAAGTTTTCCCCAAAGATCCTTTTTTTTTTTTATGCATACAATCCATTTCCTTTGCAACCTGAACCATTATTATCTCCAGGCTACATTGGCTGTTCTCCATAATAAAAATCTGCATGTCTGCTGAACATGTGAAGAAACTTTACCTAAGAACGTTTTCAACATCGGATGGAAATGAACAAACTTTTGAAACTTCCCTTGTGCTGTCAAAATATCCCTCCAGCTCTTTATTTTAACTAGAATATAATATTACTGTTTTTGCAGCATGTTTCTTGGATTCCATGGCCACCTTGGGTCTTGCAGCATATGGTTACGGTATCCGATATGAATACGGCATCTTTAATCAGAAGATAAGAGACGGTTGGCAAGTAAGTGTTCTTTTAAAAATAAAATCTACCTCTATTTTAAAACTGCCTGAGACTTCACCCACCACTATACAGTCCCTTCATTATGAAAGTAAGGATTTCTGTCTAAAATCACTGAGAATAAGGTTGAAAGAATTTGGGTCAGAAAATATCTCAAGTTAATAATTGACAGAAAAACGTTGTGCAGTCAGACGCACATTATAGGACTGGGGTGGTGCAAGTTCTTTGCAGAACTCTTCTGATAGGAGTTTGCAAAACTGCAAGCTTCTGCTGGTTATTTGCAGGTTGAACTCGTCAGTGTAAACATGTCCCCCTGAACTCTGAACTGCACGCATGCTCGCTGTTTACGGACACTAGATGAACCTGTGCACCTGGGCTCTGCAGCTAGTGATAGTTATTTACTTAAAACAAGATCAAATGTGGGGTGTAACGGACTATAAGGGCTTCCCTTTTTGTGTCGGGCTACTGGGGGAAGGTCAAAAAGCAGAGTTTGTCTTTCCGTCCCTGAGTTTTGTCCTAAAAGTGTCCTTATCTTTGACCTTCTGTGCTCTAGGTGGAGGAGGCAGACGATTGGCTGAGGCATGGAAACCCCTGGGAGAAGGCCCGCCCTGAGTATATGCTTCCTGTTCACTTCTATGGACGTGTAGAGGAGACCAGAGATGGACCCAAATGGGTTGACACTCAGGTGCCCTAGCAACATTATAAAATATCCTAGCAACTGCTTCATAGTGGAGAAATAGTTTTAAATCTTGGTTGAAGGAAAGTAGAATTCCTCCAGATTGTCAGTGAATAATCTTGTGCTGTGGTCTTCCTGTAACGGCTCACCTGCAGGTTGTTTTGGCGATGCCTTACGACACGCCCATTCCTGGCTACATGAACAACACTGTGAATACGATGAGGCTGTGGTCAGCCCGTGCACCGAATGACTTCAACCTGAAAGACTGTAAGTGCTGCCTTTATTTTACCAACTGATTACATTCCAACCACTTTCTTCCATTTGTGGCATATTGAGATTTTGCAGGATAGATCAGCTCCTATATAACTGAAGTGGAGGGTAAATGATTCAGGTGTCACCTCCTACTCAGATGCCTCTAAATAAATCCACTCCAACAAATAACCTTTTGAAGTGTTGTATGAATGCAGCTGCTCTGTAAAGGTATCCGGTGTTTTGGAGAAATGTAGTTAAATTACATCTTAAAGAGCAATGAAAACAGATGAATGAGACATGACCACTAATTAAGAGAATGCATCTCTGGAGGAGCTGCAGAGATTCTCAGCTCTGCTGCGAGAATGTATTGATGTCAATTATCAGTTGCACATTTGCCAAGTCTGACCTTTATGCAACAGTCACATGAAAAGGGCTCCTGGTTTGAGGAGGAGACAAAAATGAAATTTTCTAGCCTGTGTGTAAATGTCGTTTGGTGGCATCATGCTGTGGGCTTTGGCTCATTCTGCAAGACATGAGACACCTAATGATGTCCACTAGACTAGATATAAGGTCTGTCCCTAAGAGACTGGCCCTCCAGTCCCCTGCAAACTTTACAGGATTCTCTGTTTCAGCAGTTTTCACTCAAATGCAAAGTCACTGGCATTTTGGGAGACTGACTGCATGCTAGTGAGGCAGTTTAGCCTTTTGTTTTCAGTTGCGTAGGAGAAGAGACGTAGCTGAAAGTTGCAGGACTCCAGCCCTTGTGGATTTGAGTTTGAGCCACTGATCAGTATGCATGACCTTGAGCTATTTTTGTAAAGAATGTCAAAGTCTAAATGTGCTGCATGCCCCAAAGGGAGTGGAGTCTAAAAGGATTGTTTTAAGGGATGTATATAAATATATTCCAACATTGTAAAGAACTTGAAACTATTTTCTTTTCACTGCACTTTTTTTTTTGTTTCTTTATTTCCCACATGTAGAGAAATAACCTGTCTGTTCTTATACTGTTAAGTTTGTTACTGTACTCAATGTGTAAGATGAATGAAAATGTCTCTAATTGTGATTATTTCCACTCTTCAACATTGCAGTTTGTTTTTTATCTTTAAGCTTTGCTCCTGGTGACATCTGGTTTGTTCCTCTCTATAGTTAATGTAGGAGATTACATAGAAGCTGTTCTGGACAGAAATCTGGCTGAGAACATCTCCAGAGTCCTCTATCCAAATGATAATGTAAGTTCACTTTTCAGTATCTCCATCTCATCCACCGTTGGATGCTTTTCCCCTTAAATTTCTCCTTTTTTGCAGTTCTTTGAAGGAAAGGAGCTCCGTCTGAAGCAGGAGTACTTTGTAGTGGCAGCCACTCTCCAAGACATCATCCGCCGCTTTAAGACCACTAAGAAGGAGAGCCTCAAGCGCACCTGCTTTGATGGTTTCCCAGATAAAGTAAGTAGTAAGTCTCTGCATTAAAAAAAGAAGTGGTGTTGTCGGTTTCAGTTGGTATTTTGCTTCATTCTGTTTGCAACATTATGTCAACATTTCCTGTGTTTGGGTCTGTTGCAGCTACTAAAGCTGCTAGGTGGCTGAGCTTTGCATTGATAGCCTAGTCATGGTTTCCTATTAAAAAAGGGGGACAAATGGAATAATTGACGGTGAAGTCATCTGAAGAGTGGTTGCATTATTAAGAAGAATGCATCTTTAAAGTACCGTAATGCATTTTCAAGATTCCTCTAGTCTGTTTCACAACCGGCCCAACTAGTCTGAAAATTGACTTTGGGAAAAAATGAATAAATAAACTTTTGAGTCTGTTTGTAGAGGAGAGAGATCATGGTGTCCTGTTCTTCAGGTGGCCATCCAGCTGAATGACACCCATCCTGCCATGGCCATTCCCGAACTGATGAGGATCTTTGTGGACATTGAGAAACTTGACTGGGACACGGTGAGTGCACGTCTGCTTTGACTGATACAATCAATAGTAACTGACAGGAAGTACTGATTAGGAAATGAAGAACAAGTAAGGGCAAGCAGCGCTAGTTATGGTTCAACCCACATTCTTGCTAAATGTTTATGTGCAGCAGTGAAGTGTTTAGCCAGGTTTAGGAGTAGATTGGACATAAAATGCACTCATTGAATGAGACTTGTCCTCCTCCCTCAGGCTTGGGACCTCACCAGGCGTACGTTTGCTTACACCAACCACACGATTCTCCCTGAGGCTCTGGAGCGCTGGCCTGTGGAGCTGCTGGAGAACCTTCTTCCCAGACATTTGCAGATCATCTACCAGATCAACCAGGCTCACCTGGATGTAAGCATGTTGAAGCTGAAGCATCACTGGGGTCGATTTCAGTGTGCAATGGCTTTTTTCTTTTTCTCAGCTTGTTTTCTACTCTTAGCTATGAAAAAAATAACCAAATGGTCAAAACTGTGCAAAAAATGTATATATTTTAAATGGTACTTGTATATTCTGTGTCAGGATGAGGTTAAAAATCTGAAAAGTGTGGCTTGCATACATTTCATGTCTTGAGTCAACAGCCTTTCGCAGTAACTATAGTTTTAATTCTTCTGTGGTTTGTCTCTGCCAGCTTGGCAAAGTTAAAAGCAACAATCTTATCTTACATTCTATTTATTAAAAATGTAATTTGTTTTTACTTGACTTGTGCTTAAACATAAATATACTTTAATATAAACCCCTCCCCTGCATATCTGGCTGAACAGAGTAATCCTAACGGGCAGCAAACTTCCTGAATCTTGCAGATTTTTTCTCCAAAACTCTCCTGTATTCATCTCTCTTCACCATCAACTCTCTAATGGTCGTTGCTGAAGAAAAGCACCCACTCTGGTTCTGTCTCTGGTGGCAGTGTGTTCAGGGTGATGCATAGTGTTGGTTTACTGCCACTTTCACATGTAGGGAAAGAAATACAATGTATTGGCACCTCTTTTTATTCCTTTCAAAATATCTACATATGCATTTTTCACCTTTATCATAAGGCTGTATTTGGAGGACATGGCTAGTGGTAGGTTTCCATACTAAATCTGGGTTTAGGGACTATAAAGGATCTTTTGCAAGTTTTTTTTTTCTCCTTAAACAATCTAAAGGCTTTTTTTTTCTAATCCACATAGAAAATTGCTGCCCTCTTTCCCAAAGACATCGACAAACTGAGGAAGATGTCTCTGATTGAAGAGGACGGCTGCAAGAGGGTGAACATGGCCCATCTGTGCATCGTAGGATCTCACGCTGTCAATGGAGTTGCCCAAATACACTCCAACATCATTAAAACCCAAGTGTAAGCTTTCTTTTATCTGGTTAAGAACCATCACTTGTTGAAACTGGAGCTTTGGCAAACAGTTGCTGTTTTAAATGTATTTAGTGTCATTAAACCAAAGTCTTCAATCTGTGCATCCAGATTGAAGAGATGTATTTTTACTTCCTCATTCTCATTGAAGAGGAAATAGTTGGAAACAAAATGAACATGGTGGAACATTGTTTTGCTTATCTAGCTGTCATCTGTTTGACAAAATTGTAATAATTCTACCCATTTCTGTTTTGTTTTTTTAAGTACTTAAATAAATTCCCACAAGCATTGCACTATTTGAAAATGTCTGAACTAATTGGCAGAGAATAGAAGAAGCATCTCAGACTGAACAGGACCTCGCTTAGAATAGTTTAATGCCTCTCAACAGAAGCTTCTGGGTTTTTTAGGCTAAATGTGGTTGATTTAGCAGATAAAATCAGGAATCTTGCAGTGGCTGCTGTTCATTTAAGTGAAAAATTTTACTTTTCTTCTGATCATGTACATAATTTCTTTTATTTTTTCCCCCCAGCTTCAAGGACTTCAGTGACCTAGAACCGGGCAAATTTCAGAACAAAACTAACGGCATCACCCCCAGACGCTGGCTGCTCCTCTGCAACCCTGGACTGGCTGAGCTCATCGCTGAGGTTCGTTTGAGACAAACTTTCAAACCTTTCAGAGACTCATGTGATCGCACCTCAGCAGGCAATGCATATCCTTATATATGTTCCAATATGTCTAAAATACTCATTTTGCTGTCAGGTCATTGGGGAGGACTACGTGAAGGACCTCAGCCAGCTGAAAAAGCTGAATGACTTTGTCGACGATGTGACCTTCATCCGTGACGTCTCAAAAGTCAAACAGGTAGGCGGCTACCTCACACTGAGACTGAGCAAAGGTCTGTTCACTTGATCATGGAGGCTTTTAAAATCCTTACTGCAAATTTCATCTAAACAATTTGGTCTGTGTTCTAGAGTGGTGGTGAAGCCATTTTACAGTAAATGCTCTCACTCAGAATGCTGCCACTGTTACCAACATGTATACAGTGATGGCAGCAACATGGACGGTTCTAGATGGGGGGCCAGCAGGGAACAGGGCCCCCTGTAGAAACGGTTATGGCCCCATTAGGAAAGACACAATATTATATAAAGGAATATGCTCCGGTACAGAGCCTGTAAATTATGACTCCCTTGAACCACTTTTATTTTAAAGAAGGAAGGAAATATGATGTTTCTGCTTTAATGCATGTCATCATATTTATTTATTTTTTTTTAGAACTTATACTTTGATTATTTTTTTACAGAGCAATAATACAGCCATACATCAATGGTACATAACACAAATATTTACTATATCAAGTTTTCCATAAAATAAACATCTTAGCTCGATATCTTCTAATCTCAGCCTCACATTTGTAGGGTCATCATCCTAAAACCCTAAAATAAGGACACACTAATAGCTAAACACCATATGCCATCAACATAGCCTCTGCTGGCCCCCAGCGCAGACTAAAAGTGTTTTTTTGAAGTCTTAATGAGTAGGTTATCTTTTCCATTTTATATGATTCCCTTACTTTTTGAACCCATAAGTCATAGGATGCATAATGCATGTTATCTTGAAATATGATCATGGTGTTTATTTCCTCTATGGCTTTTGGTTCACCTAATATTACAAACAATGAACTATTTCCTTTTTTGTTAGCTTTTTTTTTATTCTTTTGTTCGGTGTTTAAAAAAATAATAAAATAAGATACTGGATCTTTAACGTCTGAAATTGGAAATGACTCTTAAGCTCACAAAGATTAGCTAGGCTTGTCCATCCAATTTTGGTTTTTAAAAGAGAAACATTCTGCCCTGTTGAATTCAATTGAGCTTACATTTAAAAGATGGTTCCCTTGATTTGCTTAAAAAAAAAATGTTATCTTAAGTTGAGAAAGATCTATTAAAAACCTGCAAAGACTTCGCCATGATTTATGATCAGTGCCTTGAAGACCTGCAACCCTTTGGTCTCCCAAAGCGATGTCCATCAGGTCTTCAGTTTGGATAGCTATGAAGGCATCAACCTACATTTTCTCAACTAGGGGCTGAGCCTTATGATGACCATGATGATACACCCACATAAATCAGATTAGGTCTACAATTGTTTTAAATCATGTTTTATTCTCTTCCTGAGGTTCATTATTCCTTAAAAGGTAAAAAGAAAATCAATCGGAACAGAAGGTGAGAAACGGAACATGTTGCATAGAAAATGACATGTTTTACTTTTATTTATATGCACGCATGAAAAGTCATTGCAGTCTAATGAAGCCAGCCATTGCAACACCACATCTTGCAGCTACATGTCCATGTTCTCCTGATTCAGCATTTTCACCTCCTATTGTCATTCTTGCAGGACAATAAGCTGAAGTTCGCCCAGTACCTGGAAAATGAGTACAGGGTGAAGATCAACCCATCCTCCATGTTCGACGTCCATGTCAAGAGGATCCATGAGTACAAACGGCAGCTGCTCAACTGTCTTCACATCATCACCTTGTACAACCGTACGTGCTGCAATTTGTGCTTAATCATTCGATCTGAAACAAAATGCTCTTGCAGGTAATTCAAATTGTCAATCTGAGTCATCATTTTGATGAAAAGTGACGTTCACAGGTGGAATATTCCACACCCACCCGGGGCTTCATGTTAAAACAGACATGAGGAATGCAGCCTTTAAGATCAGCTGTGGGAATTTTCCACAAAGCCCCAAAGCTGTGATTAAACTGTGAAGCAATTTCATCAGCCAATAAATTATAAATTTTTCTTAGCTGAAAGCTGTTTCATTGTTTGGAGTCTTCTGCACCAATATGCTGCATGCAGTGCCTGTTTATCAAGTATTCATAATTTACTACTATAATGAAACTCATTTTGATCCCAAAGCTCTGATTTTATGTCATGACCATAAAGTGGCGAACATTTCCAAAGGAAAAAGCTTTTACTTTTTTGTTTTTTTTTCCTTTTAACCCAAATCTAAAATTAATCCCATTACTGCCCCCTGCTGGCTGTGTCTGTAGAGCTGCCCCTCTGACCTGAAAAGTGTTAAAAGGTAAATGGATTTATGTGCAGACCATCCCTCCAGTTTGATGCTGCTGAAGGGAAGTGTTGGTTTTCTGCGGCACATAATGATTAACAAGTTGTTTGAAAAGTTCATTTCTGGGCTTGTCTGAACAGAACCCAGCAGTTCTCCGTAGAATGAGATTGCCATTGGCTCTCAGTAATGGCCAACTTCCTGCCATTTTACCATCTCTGCCAGATATTTGCCTTCCACAACATTATATGGCAGCTTTTTCTCCCACCAGAGCTGTTGAGCTCTCCAGCTCCTCCAGAGTCGAAGGCCCTTTATGATATTAAATGTGCAGAATCTGAAAGAAAAGAATATCAGTTTCTAACTTTGTTTTCTTGTCTGTTTTTTGCTTTTTTCTGAAGGCATCAGGAAGAACCCCAATGCACCTTTCGTACCACGAACAGTGATTATCGGAGGAAAGGTAAGAATCAACCATATGATGCAGAGCTAAAGCAGTGCAACATGACGTTACCCTCCCATTGTCGCCCTTGGCAGGCTGCACCTGGATACCACATGGCGAAATTGATTATTAAGCTGATTACATCTGTGGCTGATGTGGTCAATAATGATCCTGTGGTAGGAAGCAAGCTGAAGGTAATCTTCCTGGAGAACTACAGGGTTTCTCTTGCAGAAAAAGGTAAAATATTATAACAAGGTTGTCTTTTGTGGAACAGAAAACACGTCCCTGTAATTGACTCTCTGTGATTCGCTCTTCCTCAGTGATCCCTGCAACAGATCTGTCAGAGCAAATCTCCACCGCTGGCACTGAGGCTTCAGGAACGGGCAACATGAAGTTTATGCTGAATGGAGCTCTGACCATCGGAACCATGGATGGAGCCAACGTGGAGATGGCAGAAGAGGCCGGAGAGGAGAACCTGTTCATCTTCGGCATGCGGGTGGAGGATGTGGCTGAAATGGACAAGAAGGGGTAACGCTTCATCAAAGGGAACATTTATAACCTCACCTGAGGATTTCTTTTTAAGCTCTACAAGCTTTGCTCTTTCAGATATGATGCCATGTCCTACTATGATAAAATCCCTGAGCTGAAACAAGTAATGGATCAGATTGCAAGCGGATTTTTCAGCCCCAAGAATCCGGAGCTTTTTAAGGACCTCACTAACATGCTCTTCAAACATGACCGGTGAGATGTTTACCTTTTTTATTTAGCTAAAACTGTCTTCATCTTCTGACAATCTTTCTCTCTTATAGATTCAAAGTGTTTGCAGACTTTGAAGACTACATAAAATGCCAAGAGAAAGTCAGCAAGCTCTATCAGGTAAAATCTCCCTAAAATATAGATGTTAGGAAAACAGCTTCGTCATTATGCTTTCCTGTATGTATTCTTTGACAAGAATTCGCATACATTCTTCCTTCAAAAATAAATTCTTGGATTTCATACAAATAAAATGATCACTTGCACAATTAAAGGCTCTAATAGCAATAATGGAGAAATAAATATAACTCGGTCAGTTATTGATTCAACTACAAAATATAAATCTACCCTTAGGAACTTGGAGTTTTCTCTTGGCTCTGAGCACTGGGCTGGAAAAACGACTCTTGCACCAATAAAGGACATAATGGTTCTGGAGGGTTAGGAAATCTTCAATTTTCTCCTGAAAGACTTGATGCTGACCAATTTTCAGCTTACTTTCACAATCCACCAGATTTATTTTAAAGCTCTTAATTTCTACGGTCTGCTATGGAACCCAGCAAGGTTTCCAGGTCCTTAAGGAGAGAAATGGGCCCACAGCATGACGGATTCTCCAAAAAAACGAACATTGGGCATGCTATACTTTAGAAACTGTATTTCTCTTTTTTTAACTTTGTTGCAGAAAATGTTTCTTAAAAAATAAAAACTTCAAATCCAGACTCAAAACTTTCCTGTTCAGACAGTCTTATCCCATCTAGTTCATATGCATCACTCTAATATTGTTTTCTTCCTTTGGCTTTATTTTACTTCCTGCTTTGTTTTCTGTGGCATCTTTATGGTTGTACTTTTTAGCTTCCTGTTTTTAATGTTTTATCTGCCTGTAAAGTGTCCTTGGGTGTTTTGATAAGGCGCTTTCCAATAACATGTAGTAGTATTATTATTATTCAAATTAAACTTAATTAAACTTAAATCAAAATTAAACAGTTAAATGGAATGTTGTGGATACCAGGATTTGAGTCTTCTTCCTAAACTAATGCACACTCTAATCTGTGTTTCCTGTGTAATAGAATCCAGTGGAATGGACAAAGATGGTAATCAAGAACATCGCAGCAACAGGAAAGTTCTCCAGCGACAGAACCATCACAGAATATGCTACTGAGGTGTGGGGCATGGAGCCCACCAACCTGAAGATCCCTCCCCCTAGTGAGCCCAGGGAGGCCATCGAGGAAACGGTCAAAGCTCTGAAGAAAATTTGAAAATGTTTCGCATCCCCTGGGCTGCCATTACGTTTACAGAACAAAGCCTTTATGCAACTTATTACCGTTTTATTCTGTTTTTCAGGGGAATCTAAGGTGCTTTTTATCTTTTTCCCCTTTGCATCTTAGTCAAAGCACTGTTACATTTCTTTAGCGCCAACACATTCAGTCTCTGAAGGGTGGAAAAGCTCTGAAAACTCACTCATTTCTGACATTCCTAAGGATCAGGAGGGTTTTAGGATTCAGGAAGTTGAATGGTTATAAGGAAGGCAGACCTGAGGTGATCTGTACTTAGAAAAACTGTTTATAAGAGGAAAAAATAGTGTTTAGAAAGACAAAAGACTAATGAATCTTGTTCTCTACTTGCTGAAATAAAACTTCAAAAGCAAAGTGATGCAAGTTTTTATTTTTTGGTTGTCTTGCATTTTTCTGACTTTGTAGGAAGGATGGTCCTTTCATCAAGTTTGTAGAAATGTCCTGCAACATGCAAGTCTGAGTTAAATTCAAATGGACATTATGTTTGAGCTCAGATTTAAGCTGATCTCCTGACTTACTGCACCACATCTGACAAATCGGGGTCCAAGCATATGTGGCTGTGGGACAGTCCAAGGTTTCCTCTGTAGGTGATCATCTGAACTCGAGCGTCTGAGTTGGATTCCTTCCGGGCTTGCAGCGCTATCTGGTACAGCTGGAGCAAATAGTTGCAAACCGTTTCAGCAAAGCAGGCACGCTTGCAACAGGAAATTAGGCGGGAAGAAAATCCACTGTACCTTCTGACCCATATGGTAGGGAACGATGTTATCGTCCTCTGCATGCAGGATCAGAAGTGGGCTGCTCAGGGTCTTTAAACTGCAGCAATAAGAGCAGACTGTAATAATCAATATGGCTGCAGACTGGCTTTGTTTTAAGTAAACTTACTTCTCATCATTGGCAAACGATATGTTTATCTTTTCCAATAAGTTCCAGAGCAAGCTCTCAACTCCTGGCAGCAACGTGTACATCTGGAACACAGAAGAAGAGTAGCAGCATCCTTCATCTCGGTATATATCAAATTAAATCTTTTATAGGATACTTTTTTATTTTATTTTTTTCCTTTTACTGAACAGTTTATCAGTCTGGACAATATTGATTTAAATAATGTCTAGAAAAGGGAAGAGAGCTCTGAAGTCTTCAATTTGGGCACTAAGAATAGAGATGCTAAAGTTCTGATTCGCAGAATTTTAAAGATAAAAAAAAATCCAAATAAAGATGATGCTGAATATAAAACATTTTAAAGCTTATTTTTACCAAAAAATTCACATTCTATCCTTAATATTGCCTAAAACTGCGATCCACTCCCAAAAGGTCCTAAACTGAATGCAGAAATGCTGCTAATGATTTTAATCTGTTTCATACAAAGCCTTTAGGTAAACAAACCGCTGCAAAGGTCCACCTCACCTTAACAAGCAGATTATCTGCAATAACATCCCCAATTCTCGTGTATGGAGCTTCCAGGATTACAGCATCCACAGCAGACCCTGATGCATAAATGTTTATAAAAAATAAATGCACAAATCTACCATATAAGAAGTTGGTATTTATAAAAGTAGAAGACTGTAATCTAAAATGCATAGTTGCATTTATACTCTAGGGACTTTTATTTAAGGGGTATTGGAGAGAGAGGAAAACAAATACAGAGATTTAAGTCCTTTTGGACATTGATGTTTTAGATCAAACCTGCATGTAGCGTTCAGACATCTGCCTCAATGACTTCCTATAACTCTAACTCACCTTGTTCTTGTATTTTCACCGCAGTGTTGGTTGCCACTCTGGAAAAAAAAAAAAAAAAAAATTAATTATTTGTGTTTTGGTTCTTTATCATTAGAAGTCGGAGGGTCTAAATAAAAACACAGGAGAAACTGACCCAGAGCCCAGAGAGTGGCCCCACAGATAGACCGGGCTCCCTTTGCTTTGTGCCTTTGCCCAGTGATACAGGTAGAGGGCGTCAGCGGTCAATCCAGCTTCACTGGGATCTCCAGTGGAATCTCCAAATCCTCATTAAAAGACAAATTACAGCCGGAATTTTACATTTATTGTTCTTTGGGCTGATTGTTGAAAATCACATTACAACAATTTAAATGTCAGCTTTCTTCTGGGTTCCAATTCAAATGAGAAGCTTTTACAGTTAATGTCAAAATTTAAAGTCATAGATAGGAGAGTAATACACACCAATGGTCATATTTCATGAATTTGGTTTATTTTGAAATCAATACTACAGGATGGAGGGAAAGTCTTTAACGTGGTTTCCTTGCAGCTAGAGGTTTATTCTATTTCACTCTTTGTTGTGTGGTCCTTCGCAACAATTTAAAATGTTCATCAATGTTATTGATTATTGGACCCTTTAATCATCTATTAACCCTTTTAAAGCCCTGATCCGTAAAGAATAAAACAAAACAGAAAATTACTTTTGGTTTGAGTTCCTTATTTAGCCTTTTAACAAATACGTAAAAAAAGAAAAACAGACATTTTGATATTAATAATTACAAGCAGATTACTCATGCGCGAGTAAGTCAAGATTATTTTTGTGTAGTCTTCTACTGGCTGGTATCAGGTATATATCCCTGATTGCCGTGTACAATAGGATTTTGAGCAAAGCTTTTACCATTAAATTATGCAAAGGTGTCAGACGTTAAACATTTCAGAAAGTCGTGATATTTATCAAATATGATACATTATGGCATTACAGGGTTAAGGGACCTTTGGTCCACCTTCAATAATAATAATAATATCAATAATAACATATATATATACATACATATATATATATATATATATATATATATATATATATATATATATATATATATTTTTTTGTTCATTATCTCAATTCATTGGAAGTGGGGGAAAAAATTACAGCCTACTTAATTAAAATATTTAAACAGAATATATAGATTTTTTCTTTCAAAATTAACTCCACCTCAATTTTTTCAGAAAAATTTAAAAGCCAGCCATATGTTTCTTCCTTATTAACGAAAACATGAGGAGGAAACCAGGGGAAAGTAGGTGGTATATTTCTGTACCTGTGTTATTCTCAGGCCAGCGTTTGCAGAAAGAACCCCTTCGTCCTTTTAGTTTATGTTTCACAGTACGTGCTGGCGCGTAACCCAGGTCACTTCATAGAGCCGCTTCAGATCTGTGAAACTTGATTATGAAGCGCGAGGGAGTTTGGCGTTTAGCTGGTTGTTCTCTCACCTCTGTAGCTCCAAAGAGGCATGAGCATGGTACCCTGCAGCACTCAGAACCTGCAAACGTTATAGAATAATTTAGATGTTATATCCAAGTTCAAAAACAAAATTGTTAAATCAAGTAAAACAAGTTCTGTGTGCAGTGATACAAACCTTCGCACCAGCTTCACTCCTAGTGACTTTATTGCCCTGTGGGAATTAAAGGAGAGAATTTTTCTAACTGATTCCATTCCTACCTTTGCAACCTTTGCTCTGAACTCATTCAGGCCAAAGGAACAAAGAACCAACAAAGCTAAACCTTCTTATACCCACTGGATCAGTATTAGGAACATTTCAAGGCAGAGGCTGTAAAATTCCTGCATTCATCCCACCTGCTCCTCGTCGCTTCCATGGAGGTAGATGACAATAGGACGCCCGTCTCCCAGTGTCTCGTGGTACCAGTCGAGATGTTTCCCAACGGCTGCGTCCCATTGGCTGACAGGGAGCGTGTGCCTTTTGAGACACGCAGATAGAGAGGCAGTGAAGAGAATAAGTGGCTCAAACAAATACAAATGTGTTTCCAGATACTCTGCTGGTTCTCAAAGTGCTTTCTGTGCACTCAAGTGATGTCTCCATTCAACCAGGAGCCACCTGATCAAACCAGCAGGCTGGATATTCAAGTTTTAATGCACTTCTAGGAACAGATATGGCCTACCACACTCCCACTGAGACGCCCTTCTCTGTGCTGAGATAGAAGTTGCAAGTGTGGTTGAGGACATCCTGAGGTCTGCTGAGATCCACAAAGTATGGAAGCCTCACTGCCGGACAGACAATTCCAGGTCAGCATGTTTCTTTCTGCTCGGCTGTATAGTTTTTAAATAACATCATCCAACCACTTCATGTCACAGAGATGCGTTAAAAGCCAAGAGCTCAATCGCATTAAAACTATGAACTTCAGTGTGTTTTAGTGAAATTTTATGAGCTTCATTTACCAAGAATACTTTTATTTTTGTAAAAAGTTTTGTTAAAACCACAAACCTTAATGTATTTTTTGGAGATTTTCTGTCATGGACCAACAAAAGTAGTTTAAAATCTAAAATAGGAAGAAACAAACAAAACAAAACAAAATCTTGCATCATGCAAGTGTTGCATGTGTATGTTCTCTGCACCTCTGATGTAATCTTATGTAGAACTACTAATGATTGCATTAACAGTCATCTAGTGTCCGTTTCTGTCAGCTTTGCTGGTTTATGGGCTGAAATTTTACAAAATAGCTCCAGCTTACTTAGATTAAAGAGAGAACTTTAAACACCTTACTCTAAATTAGTTTGTAGCCTTTGAGCTAGGCCATTTTAACACATAAATATGCTTTGATCTCAGTCCAAACTGTAGTAACACAAACTGACCTTTTTCCATACGTTTTCTGTGTTATTTTGCCATATGTACATGAAGCTTGTGGCAATCTACACTCTGCGACCTATTGGCGGTACCTGTCCAAAATAACTGTTAACACACCAATCTCTCTAAGCAGCCAATCACATGGCGGCAACTCAGTGCATTTAGGCATGT
>JAGKQL010000009.1:3473569-3507417 GCA_018398635.1 Cyprinodon brontotheroides | reverse complement strand
ATTCGTGTTAAAAAATTCAGTGTTTAAAATTCGTAAGCAACTTGTGAATGTAAAATGTCAGTGTTAAAAAATTCGGTGTTAAAAAAAATTCAGTGTTAAAAAAAAAAAGGCAGATTCCAATGAGACTGTTTTTCTTCCATAGATTAAATGCTCTGATGGTTGATCTTGATAGACGGGATGGTAAAGGTAAAAGTAGTTGTTTTAGTTAACATGTCAGTGGAAAGAATAATATTTACATATCAGGTGAATTTCCTGGAAAAAAACGCCTTAAACACTCTTGATCTGTAACGTGATAGCAAGCTTTGTTTGCTCAGCGAATTTAGAGAAGTTGTCAGCTTTAGAGAAGTGGCTGCTGGAGATGTTGAGTGCATATTAGTCACAGAGGTTATTCTTAGCCTTCATGTCTGGACTTCAACTAAAGATGCTTAAAATAAATCAGACAACAGCTTTTAATCAGCTTTTATAAGAAGAAAAGTCAGGATGCGTTTTCCTATTTATTAAATGCATCAACACCAATAATTCTTACTATTTTGTGTGCATATATGCATCAAATAAACTGGTTTCCTAAAGAAGAACTGTACATTTTTAGATTTGTGCGTATGTACTTTCAGCATATCAGTTTTTTGAGTGACATTATAAGAAGCAAATAGGGGATAAGTTTTTACTTTTTGTCATCGTTTTCCTACAGAGTCTCCTGAGATCCAACCGAAGTTTGTGAAAGGCAGCAAACGTTACGGCCGCCGCTCCACTCCAGAGTTACTGGAGCCGCCTCAGAACCTGTCTGAAGTTACCAACATCAACGCAGCCGCTGAGGAGGATTTGGAGGACAACTATGACTCGGCGGTTCCCAGGAAGCGTGAGGTAAGAGTTTTTCTGCATCGTAATGTTTTGGATGCCATTCTTATCACCTCCTGTCCTTGCGTGTATTTTTTTAACACGGCATCCTCAGCCTGGCATTTAGGCAGTATTCTTAGTTAATCAGCTTAGTGCCATTCAGAGCGGGCCTTAAAATGTATCGTGGATGCTCCAGGGCTGGATTTACGGGACACGGTCGATTGCACAACTCTGTGCTCTCTGTAAATAACAGGAACATTAATTCCCGTTCAAAAAGCCTTGGATTATCAACACGTAACCAAGGTTGGTGCCACGTCTCTGAATTCTGACACCATGGCTGGAGCTTTGCTTCCACATTACCTCCTAAGAGTTACGGGATGGTCACGTCCCGAGCACTTTAAGAATGGCCGCCATGACCTTTGGATGTTTGGGTTAACCTTTTCTGTGAGACATTTGATGAAAAGTTGTTTTTTCCCTTTTAAGGGACATGAGAAACCTGCAGATATCCCTGCAGATCTGCAGCATCTCCTCCCTGTTTCTGTGATTTCATTTCCAAAGTACAACAGTTACATAGCTTTTATTAAAGCCAAAATTCCTACTTTAGCTGACACTCGAGAAATACTTAAAGGTGACTCTTTGAAAGCATATTTTTTATTGTATTTTGTAAAAGATCAGTAATTTACTTTAGTTATTTTCCAAGTTGTGGATAAGCATAATGAGACGAATCAGGTTCCAGAATTTAGTTTTTACACTAATTTAACTAAAATATACAAATCAGATCTTTTTACATTACTTTATATTTGGATTATGACCCTTTCTTTGATTAAAACATTAAAACTGTGTTGAACTTACAGCTTGCTTTGTTCTTGGTTCCTTTTTGGGTCAGAAGATGTGGAGGAAAAAAATCATTTGAAATAAAAGATCTTTTACTGGGACCAGTTTAAACACCAAACTGCTCCTTTTCTCATTTTCTTTTGTTCTTTTCCTGTTGAACTGTTATTTAAATCTACAGTTTAAGTGAAATATGTTATAATTTCCTCAACTTATTTAATAGAGATTTGAAAATGAACCAGTTTGTCAAGATGGTAGTAAAAACAGATAAAGATTTATTGTTAACATTAAAAAATATATAAAATTGCTGGTTAAAATATGGAAAATTGAAAAATATAGAGTTTGAAATGGAAGATTTTTTGGAGTTGTGTAAAAGTGTGTAAAAATGTTTTCAGACTAGGGGCACTGGAGGAAAAAAAAGGAAATCTAGATAAGTAATTTTTCTTAAAATAAGAGCATTTGTTCTCGGATTCAGGAGGTAAGAGACATTTTGCCAATGGAATAAGACAATTTACACTTAAAATTAGAAAACACTATTGCATTGTCTTATTTCAAGTACATATTATCTAATTATCTTATTTTAAGAGTAAAAATACTCATTCTATTGGCAAACTACCTACTTTACCTACTTAAATTAAGAGTAAATACACTTAATTAAGGAAATGTTTCCTTATTTCTAGATCGTTTTTCCAGTGGGGTCAACAGTTAATTTAATACACTAGTATCTTAACATCGGCTCAACACATTTAGTTTCTGGATCTAAAGGGGATAGGAATGAGCCAGATGCTTACTTTTTTATTTATTTATTCCATAATAAATTAAAATTTTCTTTTAATGTGATCCATGAGAGGCATTTGTTCGTTTGAGGGTTTCGACTCACTGCTTTAGTTATGTGAAAAGTGCATATTTTAAAATATTTAAGGCTAACTGCGCTGCACTTTTTTCCCGTCTCCTGGTTAAAAACTATTTTTCTTCACGCTGCAAAGCTAGCCAATTGTTCCTGAGCGTGGATGGATGTTAATATCCTCATCTCTGTCTGACTCCTCCCCCCCCCAGATGCCTGCAGCTTGTAGACTAACTCTGAATGGAAGTGTGTCCTGGTATTTATGCTCTTTGCTTATGGGGGCCAGCAGATGGGGCTGGGTCAAGGGGGGGCTGTGCCTCAGAGACCTGGTGTTTTTTGGAGGAGGAGGGTGTAGGAACAATGCTGCACCCCCCACACCCCCTGGATGCCTCCACTCCATGTATGAAAATGCTGCCCCCAGAATCCCATCTGCTCTCTGCTCCGTCTGGGCTGCCTCTGCAGACAAAGGAAGGCCACTCTGGGACTAGTTTTCAGATCATAGGTCCCACCTGCTCAACCGCTTTAATCGGCCCCTGAAAGCAGTGGACTGTGTGAAATCACCACACTGTTATCTCCAGCATTCGTTCTAATATATTAACTTTTGTGTTTTATTTCCTCCTGCAGCGCTGGAATCCCAAAGAAAGCAGCTCAGAGGAGTACGAGGCTGAAGGTATGTGTTAGTCGGTCACTTCTGAAAGTTTTCTTCAAAGCGATAAAGTTTGTCAGCAGTGGATTTGGTTTTCTTCAAAAAGGTCAAATGCATCTTTGGAACCCCGATGAGCCGAGCACGCCCCGGGGAACCAGCGAGCCTCTGTCGGCCCGCGTGGAGGAGCGACTGCGTGGAGCTTGCGAGGAGCTGGAGATGGACTGGGACGGCTGTGCTGCTCACTCTGAACTGCTGGCTCTGTGTGAACATCTGGGCCTGGAGGTCAGTCTGAAAGGGAAGGAAGTTCAATGCCAAGCCTTCAGCTTCTGAGAATGAATAGAAAATTGAAAACAAAAAGAGAGTTATTTTTAAACAACAGCTTTTGTTTTTCTAGGTGAAAAGCGATGTCCGCCTCAGTCTGACTGATGATGGAGAGATGAACGTACAGGATTTTTTCTCCAGAGTCGTGAACAACAACAAACCCCTAACGCCCTCCGCTTCCACTCCATATAGGCAACTCAAACGGCATCACTCTACTCAGGTGGGCTAAAAGGGTTTAATTAGCAACAAACTGTTTCACACCGCTGCCAAACATTTCATATAATTTATGGTATACACACAAAGTATTGCTTAATTACGAGGGAGAATAATTATCCTTATTTTGCAGCTTTTTTTCGCAAATAAAAACCTTTTATATTTGTATTCACTCCCTACATAAAATAATTAAAAACACAAATTATTTTGCCATTTTTCTCTTGCCTGCTCAGTAAATGTGACTTTCACATTTCATTTGCCCAGAAACTATTTTTCCTTGCCCAGTATAATGTTTGATAAATGTAGTTCCTAATATTCATTTTGTATATATATCAATGAAACATGTTTGTTTTTAAATGTTTTTGTAATTCAGTATTTTTTAAGTTTCCAGGTTCCTGGTGTGTATCTGCATGCGTCAGATAATGAACTCCAGCCTACATTACCGTGTTAACATGCTTTCAATCCTTCCTGCTCATTCTTTTCAAACTAAACTTTTGCTTTTAAACTGTTGTGTGCTTGGAAAAATAGAAATAATGTTAAAAATCTAAAAAAACTTGACAGGTTAAAAACTTAAGATAAATCACAAGACAGAAGTCAATGTCACAAATGAAGAAGTTTTATTTTAGAGTCACGGTATGTTTATACAAGATAATACTATTAATATAATGTGACTTTTCTAGAGAAATCATTATAGTTATTTTATTCAGGGTTTCCACAATCTGACATCGTTTCAGAATTCCCTGACTTTAACTGACTCAGGATTAGTTTTCCCTGACAAAATAAATGCAGCCGTTTGTCGTTTTGGTAACTACACATCAAAATTACCGCTAGGTGGACAAAAATCACGCCATCTGGCGGAAAAATCACACAGCTTTTTCAAATCACGCAAAAATGTGTAAAGAACAACAAAAATGGCGCTGGCAACACTTCTGGGTCGTTTTCATCGAATCGTCAGGTGATTTTAAAGTAATTTTGAGTGATAACTAATTTTTTTTTTGCGATCATTGAACTTGCCCGGCGGGCAAATGCAAGTAAATTTGTTCTCTCCCAACAATAAAAACTACTTCCCCCGGGAGATCGGGCGATGGTTAACATCGAGTGCCTGCCCACCTTAAAGACCCTCCCCTTCACCCACCTAAGTGACACATTTTCCATAAACGAGGGACATTAGCCAGGTTTTTTTTTTTAATGGTTAGCCTCAACCTGATCCACTAAAAGTTCCTGAATGTTTGTATAAATGTTTGAATAAAAGGGTTCTTTTAAGTAAAAGATGACTTCTTTGTGGTTTAACATTTTATATTTATAGAAAATTAAACAAAAATTTGTTTAACAAACAGTAAAAGGGCCCCATTTTTAACCCCTCTGCTCTTCACTATTCATTGATAACCCTGAGTCTCTATACTGGTGAAGTTTGAAGATGTTTCTCTTCCATCCAGGAAGCTTTTTCAATTCCAAATGTCAGGAATAGCGTTGAGTTCCAGGTTTATTTCGAGGTTATTTCTTTGTTGGGCTTCTGTATAAAACCTCAAACTCGACACTATTCCTGACATTTTGAATTGAAAAAGCTTCCTGGATGGGAAGAGAAACATCTTCAAACTTGGAAATAATATTTTTTAATTTTCTTTTTTTTGAAACCATGACTTTCAGTCTGAGGACTTTTGCACCCTCTATTGTTTTATGGATGAATCAAATCCAGTCATATGTATGTCGAACTTAACAGGCTTGATGGTGCCGACCATTTTGTCTCACCGTTATGTCGTCTTCAGTGTGATGTTTCCTGCTTAATTTTATTTTTTAAGATTATTTTTAGATTCTAGTGGCCTTTATTTTGTTATATTTGAAAGAAGGTAGACTGGAAGGCTGGTTAACAACAGAGGGGAGAAACATTCGACCTGTGAAAGCTGGAATATGGGTCATACCATCATAGCTGCACCCCCCCCAACATAACAGTTATAATGACCTTTATAGAGAGCTTTGAATATTTTAGCCATTATAAGGTTTTAAGTTCTGGGAAAGTTATATAATCTTACTTGCATGACTTTACTATAAAGTCAATCTCTGTTTGGTTTCTGTTTGCAGCCGTTTGATGAGGGGGGGCGTAGAATCTCTACTCTGACCAGCACCATCGGCTTGCGTCTGTTCTCTACCCTTGATGATGGGAGCGGTTTCTCTCCGGCTGAATACATCCTGGATGCCTGGATAGAGGAAGGAATAGAGAACAGCGCAGAGATCCTCCAGGTGCCATAATCATGTGGATTTCCTTAGTTTGACTGAGATCGTCTTTCAGAGCAAAAGATCTGCTGAAATGAATTGACCAAACCCGCTTCTTTCTGTTTTTCTCAGGCTTTGAATTTCGACCTAGATGGAAAGCTGAGTTTGGGCGAACTCACTGTGGCCCTTGAAAACGAACTGCTCAGTACCAAGAATCAGGTTCACCAAGCAGCGCTAGCAAGCTTCAAAGCTGAAATCCGATATTTGCTGTAAGAGTCGTTGCTGTGTTGCCTTTAAGTCCATTAGATATGGAATCATTTTAGAAGTAAAATAAGATTTAAAAGGAAAAAAATAATAATCTCAAAACTACAGGGTGATTGAGTTCAGGTGACGCATTTCTGTATCTCTAAACTGTTCTCTTCTTTTCAGAGAGCGAGTAGACAGAGAAGCCCGGGAGAAGGAGAAAATCCGATCTGATCTGGAAAAAGCTGAAAAGCAGAAGACTCAGCTCGCCACTGAGGTGGATGAGCATCACTCTGCAATCGAGCAAATGAATAACCTCAATCTCAGGTAATTTATTCCCCCTATGCTGACGGACAGTTTTAGCAGTTAGCCCTCTGATTAAAGAACAAATCAGCATCTCACTATAAACTTCATTTATTCATTAGTCTTTGGTTTTGGGGTTGTGTTTTGCTCTTTTTTTGTTTTGGTTAGAACAAAAATATGTTTCCCAGATCAGTTACTGTGTTAAGAGGATGTGGAGTTAATAACCGATTTAAGACATTTAGTCCCAAACTTCGAGTTTTTCTTTAAAAAAAAGAAATCTGCTTCAGAAATTGAGACACTGTATGTTCAGATCAAGGGTGTCCAAAGTTTGGCTTAGGGCCGCCTGTGGCCCCTGGAAGGAATCTGTGTGGCCCATCATGTGTTGCTTTACAACACAGATGCAGATTGAGACTTTAATGGTCAATTAAACAGACTTTTAATTTAAAAATGAAAGAATCTGGTACAACTCAAAATATAATTTTTTTATTAACCACTCTTAGAAAACAAGCCCTAAAGCTAACATTCCTTTACCTTGCCTTAAAGTTAAAGAACAGTTCAGTCATTTAATTTTGTGTCATATATTTAAGATTTTGTCGTCATTAAATGATTGAAAAGTAATCAATTTATTATATTATTGTTTTCCTTTTTAATTTTTATCCTAAATATGTATTTATTGCTGGCAGGAAACTTGAACAAGACTACAAGGAGAAACTGGCGGCTGTACGATCGGAGCTGATGAAGGAGATGGACCAGATGCAGCAGCAGGCAGGTCTGCAGCGGGAAGAACTGGAGGCAGAGATGGAGAAGATCAGGGAAGATGAATCACTGCTGAGGGATCATCTCTCTATCTCACTGAAGGTGCCAGAAACAGTCCAGTTTCACTTTTATTTATCAATTAAAACACTTTGCAACTATATGATAAGTATATGCACGTCCTCTCTCATTGCTGCTAATGGTTTAAAGCATTGCAAAATGTCCAGGATACATCACATCATTGTCTTCTAACCCTTTTTCTTTGTGGCATTTCTTGCAGGAAAACCGGCGACTGGAGGTGGAATTGCTTGACAGCACTGAAAAGCTCACAGAGGCGCAAAGCCAAGTAACCAAACTCCAGGCGAATTTAGAGAACATCATGAAAGAAAAGGTGCAAAAATCTTTTACACTTTAAATAAAATAAAAAAAATCTCCATATATGAAATGTATAAAATGTGATTTTTCCATAGTTTGGAGACCTAGATCCAGGCAGTGCTGACTTCTTTCTTCAAGAGGAGCGAATTAAACAGCTACGCTGCAGCTATGAAGAACAGTGCAGGGTAACTGCAACTAAAACGTTTTTCTTGTAAACTTTTTGACGGTTTATATCATCTGCACTTGATTATATAAAATTAACCTCATTCTGTTGATGTTTAGGAGTTGCAGGATCGAATCGATGAGCTGCAGTCAGAGCTGCGGGAGTTTCACACTCTTGGAAGATCTCATGAGTCCGGCGGTAAACCTCTGTCCGAGGAGCTGGAGAGCAAAAGCCCTGGCATGGAGTCCGACCCAGGTAGCATCAGACACCTCCTCCCTGTTCTAAGAAAGCTCTAAGAAGGGTTTAAGACTCAGGCTTAAGGCAGGAATGCTTTTGAGTATTTTGTAAGTATTTATAAATATCAATAAAATAAAACAGAATGTATATTTTTCTTAAAAAATTAATTAAGTGCAGCTGTGTGTGGTGTACTGGGTAGCAGTAACTCTGTAGGTAATTTACAAAACTATGAAAGATAAGTTTATGATTTGGAGAAGTTTGATTGTTGGAACAGAGGGTTTACTGGTGTCAGACCAGCATTCTCCCATCTGTTCCTACTGGAGCTGTCGCCCATTGTCGATCCAACTCTGTCTTCAGGTATCGGTTCAGACGAGGTTCAGCCTTTCAGCATGAGCCTTGAAGCTGAGATGTTGCTGGAGCAGCTGAAGGAGCGGCACCATCAGGAAATGGAGAATCTACAAAACCAACTTGAAAGCAAGGTTTGTCATTTACTATCTGGCTCATAATCGTAATGCCTTTTTCATCTAAGGGAAAGTCTGAGTGATGTAGGGTAAGACAGGGCCCCTATGCTGTCTGAAGACTGGGGAAATTTTATTTCCCAACCCTGAATTACACTTTTAACATTAAAACACTACAAATAATAAAAAAAAAAAGTGCAACCATAAGAAAATGTTGTAATTACTTAAAAACTGAGACAAATGCTAAACAGCAGCAAACTCGCACCACAAAACGAAAGAGTTCCAGAACCCTAGAGGGAGTCAAACAACGGACAAAACATATTGGACCAAAGTGTTACTTATAAAACTAAACGATTAAGTGTTAGAAAATTAAATGAAAGATAACAAACCTTCTCTTTTATTCCTACAACTTTCTTTAAAAAGATCCTGCATTAGAGCTGAACCTTCTATAGCGGGTTTGGTTCAATATGGTTTGTTCTTTGTTCGACTCCCTCTAGTGGTCTGGAGCACTTCTCTTTTTGTGGCATCAGTTTACTGTTTTATCATTTCCTTTCTGTGATTGCAGCATTTTGTTTGTATTTTTTTGTTTGCATCTTCCTTTCTGTTAATTGTAGGTTTGTGCTTCTATTTTTGACGGCAGCATTTTTTTGTTTGCAGTGTTTTTCTGTTTCATTTTGAAGGCTGTCATCACCTTTCTGCCAACCACATTTTTTTCTTACAAGACAAACCTGATTTTACTTTAGATATTAGTCGACTCATTTCAGATGAGTCTTTTCTTGTCTCTAAGTTTCAAGTAGGGATGCAGGATATAATCGCCCCCTATCGGTATCGACCTTAAAACTGAATGCTCGGACATCGGCCACCCCAGCACCGATATTTAACCCGATATTTGATCAGCTTCTGAGTTTCAAAGTCTAAAAAAAAATACTACTTTTTCTTCTTCCTCATAAACTTCTTTTTTACAGACTTAAAACTTCTAAAGACGAGGGAAAAATATTGATCCATTAAAATATCCCAATATCTTCATCATATGTTGATATATTGCCATTTAAAAACACCATATCAATCTCTTTTACTAATGAAATATTGCTATATGTCATCGTTATGCTCACAATCCCCCGAAAATTCATGAAATTCTGCCATATTTTTATATGTTGATATATTGGCACGGTATTTCATCTATTTTACTAACAAAATCTCACAAGAATTAGCAAAATATCACGAGAGTTTGTAACAGAAACGATGAAATTTCACCAGATTTTGAAAGTAAAATAGATCGATACCGCGTTTTTAAAAAATCTATTTGATATCAGCATATGAAAATATATTTGAGTATATTATTTTCAAAGTGTCAGAAATGGATAACAAAACTGCTATTTTCAATGACTACTTATCTTTGTCCAGCTTTAACATCGGTATCGATATCGGTTATCGGCTACATGAGTTTTAAAATATCGGATATCGGCCAAATCCCAATATCGTGCATCCCTAGTTTCAAGCCTAATGTTTGTTTTGTTTCTCTTTTGTCTTTCAGATCAGTGAATTTGAGAAAATGGTGGAAGAACACAGGATCAGCAATGAAAACCAGAAAGCTGCCCTGGTCCTCCAGTTCCAGCAGGAGGCCCAGGCTTTGAAGGAGGAGCTGGCCAGCGCTCAGAGCCATGCTCAGCAGCTTCAGAACCAGCTCCAGCAGGCAGAGCTGGAACGAGCTCACCTGGAGCTAAAGCAGGCCAGTGAGAAGGAAGAACTCCAGAACCAGGAAGACGATGAGGCTGGAAATCTCAGACAGCAGCTGCTAGAAGCACATACTCAGATTGCTGATCTGGAGGACCAGTTGAACTCTCTGGAAAGCCAGCAAGCAGAGATGGATGAAAACCTTCTCTCCAGGATGGAAGAGCTGAGGAACCAACATGCTTCAGAGATTCTGAAACTAAAGGAGGAACAAGGTCAGCTGCTAGAAGCACGACTGTCAGAGGAGAGACAGAAGCTGCAGAGAGAAAAGGAGGAGTTGGAGCAAAGGTTATTAGATGACTGGGAAAGAGAGAAGAATGCCCTGGAAGAAAGCCACCAGAACAAACTTAAAGTCCATTTAGAGGAGGCCAAGCTGGTGTTTGAGAAGGAGCGTGATGAAAGGGTGATCGCATTAACAGAAGAGTGGCAGAAGGAAAGCGCACGGCGAGATGAGCAGCACAAGACAACTCTGCAGGTTCTGCTTGAGGAAGAGACGCTGAGACTAGTCAGGGAACAAGAGGAGAAGGAGAAGAAACTGTGGGAGCAGTGGGAGAGCCAACGAGCTCTGCTTCAGGAGCGTCATGAGAAGGTCCTCCTGGAAAAAGTTCATCAGGAAAGGCTGCAGCTACAGGAGCAGTTTGAGCAAAGGGAGAGAGAACTAAGAGAAGAGTGGGAGAGGGAGAAACTTCAAACGGAAGAGGACTATGAAAGGTTGATCCAAGACAGGCTGACGGAGGAAAGAGGAAAAATCCAGACTGAGAGAGAAGAGGAAGAGAGGAGGATGAAGGAGCTGATAGCAGAGGAGAGGGCTCGTCTAGAGGAGAGCCACGCAGCGGCCATGAAGGAGCTCATCAACAAGCATGCAGAGGAGAGGAACGCACTCAGCGCCATGTTGGACAATCTGAGAGGGGACATCAGTAAGGAAAGGTGAGAGTTCACGGTCCAAGTCAGATGTCATTTGTTTATTAAATCAACTTTATTATTTAGGTTTGATTGTGGCTTGAAAAATGTTTTATTCTTTGTCACATTAAAACTGGGATTTGAATTGATTTAAGCAGTTTCCTCAGATAAACCAACAAAGTAATGAATCAGTCAGTTGTTTTATATATTCTATTTCCTTTATAAAAACAATTGTTTCATATTTATCTAATAGATCCCCTTGACTTTATTAAATAAACAGCATTCTGAGCTGTTTCTATACCATTATTTCTTTGCAGAATAGCTTATTCGAAGACGGAGAAGTTCTGGGAAAGTCAACTTTAGATTTCACTACTTCATTTCAGCCAATACATTATAATTTCAATATTGATATAAACTGAATAAAAGCACCAGAAATTCCTCAACAGAAACCTGTACAAACTTATTTATTTTGCTACCTAAGAACACCTAAAAGTACATAAGACCTGGATCGTCAGTCTGAGACAAAGACCAAAATGTATAACGAAATATCAGAAATGTGTTTAATCATAGTCCTTATCATTTTTTTAATAGAATTATGTTGCTATATACCGGTAATAATAATAAGTTATAGTCCACAACTATTTGATCTAAACACTTCTATTTCACTTCTGGTTCTGTGTTTACGGTCTTCCTTCTCTAAGGTGACCTTTAGCTTCAGATTTATTTTTTACAGCATCTCTTTGTTCAGAACGGCCTGAATTTAACTCCGCCCATCTTCTCATCAACTCTGACCATTGCTGGGCGATTTGCACTTAAAACCTTACAGCGATATTAGGTGATAAGATCATACCGATAAAAGTTACAGTAAAAAACAAACAAGAAAAGATGATTTTTTTTTTCTTGAAAGTCTTTCCCAGGTACCTCTATGGCTGCTTACCACAGCAGTCATAACCGCCACAAGTAATACAATTGGACGCAAGTCTGTTAATATCGCTAAATATATCATAGTAACTGCATTTTATCGTATTCTTCAAATGTATCAAAACCCCGATGGGATAAATGAAAGATAAAGTTCAAAAATGGTGGAAATAAAAATATGGAGGATTCTCCCAGTTTATGGAGTTTTTGTTCATCATTTCTTCTAATTCATCGTTTGGACAAAAAATCAAAATTCTTATCGTGACTAGAAACTTATCATGATAATAATACAATAAAGGCCTGCTCTTAACTCTGACCAGCTTCTCTTTTCCCACACCATGATGCTGCCACCGCCATGTTTTATTCTGATTGGGTGTGTTCATGGTCGTATCAGTTTGTTTCACCATAATAAATAGACATGAAGTTGATAGACTGACAAGCGCTCCTTAAGTCTTTTTGTTTATTTATCTTTATTTTTTTAATAAATTTTAGGAGTTTAGGAATCGGATAACTTCTAAAGTCTGTTGTGGATTTAATTGAGGGATGACTCCTACAAAAAGTTGCTTGATAGAAAAGCAGGAAATGTCTTTAAGATTTGATGTACACTACCGTTCAAAGGTTTGGGGTCACCCAAACAATTTTGTGTTTTCCTGAAAAGTCACACTTATTCACCACCACGCATTATGAAATGAATTGAAAATAGAGTCAAGACATTAAAAAAAACGTTAGAAATAATGATTGGTATTTGAAATAAGATTTTTTTTACATCAAACTTTGCTTTCTGGTCAAAGAATCCTCCATTTGCAGCAATTCCAGCATTGCAGACCTTTGGCATTCTAGCTGTTAATTTGTTGAGGTAATCTGGAGAAATTGCCCCCCACGCTTCCAGAAGCAGCTCCCACCAGTTGGATTGGTTGGATGGGCACTTCCTGCGTCCCATACGGTCAAGCTGCTCCCACAGCAGCTCAATGGGGTTCAGATCTGGTGACTGCGCTGGCCACTCCATTACCCATAGAATACCAGCTGCCTCTTCTGCTCTAAATAGTTCTGCACAATTTGGAGGTGTGTTTTTTAGGTCATTGTCCTGCTGTAGGATGAAATTGGCTCCAATCAAGCGCTGTCCACTGGGTATGGCATGGCGGTTGCAAAATGGAGTGATAGCCTTCCTTATTCAGAATCCCTTTTTACCCTGTGTACAAACCTCCTTAATCTTACCAGCACCAAAGCAACCCCCACACCATACATTATTACCTCCCACCATGTGCTTAACAGATGGCGTCAGGCATTCTTCCAGCATCTTTTCATTTGTTCTGCGTCTCACAAACATTCTTTTTGTGATCCAAACACTCTCAAACTTGGATTCATCCGTCCACAACACTTTTTCGCCAGTCTTCCTCTGTCCAATGTCTGTGTTCTTTGCGCCCATCTTAATCTTTTTTCTTTCTTTTGCACCGTCCCTCAGATATGGCTTTTTTTAACCACTCTGCCCCTGAAGCCCAGAATCCTGCAGCCGCCTCTTCACTGTAGATGTTGACACTGGTGTTTCGCGGGTACTATTTAATGAAGATGCCAGTTGGGGACCTGTGAGGCATCTGTTTCTCAAACTAGAGACTTCTAATGTACTTATCTTCTTGCTCAGTTGTGCAACGCGGCCTCCCACTTCTTTTTCTACTCTGCTTAGAGCCTGTTTGTGTTGTCCTCTGATGGGAGTAGTACATATCGTAGGCTGATCTTCAATTTCTCACATGGAATAGCCTTCATTTCTAAGAACAAGAATAGACTGTGGAGTTTCAGATGAAAGTTCTCTTTTTCTGGCCATTTTGAGCGTTTAATTGACCCCACAAATGTGATGCTCAAGAAACTCAATCTGCTCAAAGGAAGGTCAGTTTTGTAGCTTCTGTAACGAGCTAAACTGCTTTCAGATGTGTGAACATGATTGCACAAGGTTTTCTAATCAATTAGCCTCTGAGCCAATGAGCAAACACACATTGTACCATTAGAACACAAGGGTTTTCTAATCACCAATTAGCCTTCTGAGCCAATGAGCAAACACATTTGCAAACCAGACATTTGCAGCTAGAATAGTCATTTACCACATTAGCAATGTATAGAGTGTATTTCTTTTAAATTAAGAATAGTTTAAAGTTATCTTCATTGAAAAGTACAGAGCTCTTCCTTCAAAAATAAGGACATTTCAATGTGACCCCAAACTTTTGAACGGTAGTGTACATTCAAGTTTGCAGTATTAATGTGACAAAATATGAAAATAAGAACAGCAGGAGTATTTGAATGTCTTTTAAAAAACATTTCTGTCTAGAAATAAACATAACAAAGGTTTTTTTGTTGCTTCTGTAACAAACATTGGTTGACTATATACAGGGAGGCAGTTGAGATCAGCTTCACCCAGAGAATCAGAGACATAGAAGATCGTTTCTCATGCGATCAGGAATCTACAGAAGAGCGTTTTCAAGCTCAGATCTACAAACTGGAAGAGCGTTACCAAAGTGAGCTGAAGACCCTTTCCAAAAGCCATGCTGATCAACAGCTACTCTGGGAAAAGGAGATGCAGAAAGTTCTGGATGCTACAGAAGACCAAAGAAAAGCAGTAGAGGAAGCTGTAGAGCAGGAAAGGGATAGATGTGATCAGGAGTGGGAGAATGAGCGACAGGAGCTTGAAAATATTCACAGTGAAGAAATGAATACGCTAATGACTGAGAACAGGCAGCTCCTAAATGAACTGGAGGAAGGTACAAGCAGGGCTCAGAGTAAGGAAATAGAGCTCAGCATGCAGCTGAACGAGCTCCACAGCCGCCTGCAGGAGAAACATCAGCTCCTCTTACAGGCGGACAACAGATTAGTTCAGACGGAGCTGCTGCTGAATCAAACAGTGGAAGATTTTAAGCAGGAGAGGGCAGAACTCCTCGGAAACGTTTCTGAACTGCAGGCAAAATGCACCGAGTTTATTTCCCTTTCAGAGAGGCAGGTAGCAGAGAGGATTCAGCTGCTGACAGAGCGAGACGATTTACAGGTTAAAGTTGAAGAGTTGGAGACGCTTCTCAAACAAGCAGCGTTGGACTTTGAGCTTGAGAGGAAGGAAATACTGGAGAATCTGGTGGTGCTCGAGGAAAAATTGAGAGAGACACAGGAAGTTGATGTGGAGGCACTCAGAGCAGAAAGAGATGTTCTTAAAATCAAGATAAAGGAGCTGCAGGTGGAGCAGGAAGAGCTTTTATCTGCTTTAAATGGAAAAAACTGGAAAGAGTCAAACCATATCAGTGCATACATAGAGGAGAAAGATGGTGAATCCTGTCATGCTCTGTCTAATCAGGATGAAGATGTTTTAGAAAGGCCTTCTGGTTTTGAAAGTATAGATGAGGACGATGTTGACTCTGACTCTGCTACCATTGAGATGGATGAACAAGAAGTGTCAGAAAATCAGGACATGCAGCTTGAAAGCTCTGGTGTTTTCAGTGATGGGTGTGAAGATGATGCTGCTGCTGTTCCTCCTGATCAGAACCCTGGACAGCGAAGCCCTGAGCGAAGTGATCCGGACTCACGATCACCTGACGCCGGGTATTTATATGTCGAAAACAACAAAGTCGTAGTTTCCCGTGAGGTTCGGGGTGAGGACGTCTTCCTGCTTCAGGCGTTTACTGACGGTAAAAATAAAGTAGCTGCTGAGTCCTGCAACCAGGAGACCAAACCACAAGAGGACTGCGGAAGCTGTTTGCATGCAGATCAACAGCATCATGAGACTGTGGTTGGGGTTTTAACGCTGCAGGAGACAGCAGGTGACCCTGAGCTCTCGCTGGAGGATGCTCAGTTTAATTGTTTACTAAATGGGTTTAGCAACCAACAGGAAAGTGACCTACTTCTCGATTGTGAGCACAAACACCAGGAGAAATCTGCACAGAATAGTTTTGAAACTGTTGATGAAGAGAATCAAGAGTTTGCTACTCTGAAATTACAGGCGTTATATAACACTGCCACAGAGGAGAATGTCCTGCTTCACGAGAAGATCTCCTTGCTTAAGCAGAAAACTGAAATTCTGGAAAGTTTGTTGGAACACCACAGAGAAAAGTTCAACGCTGCTCGTCAGGCTTTGGACGAAAACTACAAGCTCAAAGTCCAAACGCTGCTGTTAGTGGAGCAGGTAAAAGAGCTGCAGGCGAAGAGCTTAAAAATGGTGGATCTGCAGATCAGGTATGAAGACTGCATGTGTGAAAACGCCAAACTGAGGGACCAAAACGATGCGCTGGAAAATAGGGTTTGGAGCCTGGAAGGTAGGCTTGACATTTTCCACGACTTTAGAGATAGGCACGCTTCGCTGGTGGACGAGATCAGCCGGATGAGAGCGGAAAACTCTGAGCTCTTTCACCTGCTGAATGAAGTGGAGAAGCAGGACGAGCTTTCAGACTCGACCTCTGACGGTGAACGAACAGAAAGACCCATGGAGGAGACTTCTCTGCACTGCGATCGGCTGGAGGAGGAATCCGTGGAAGTTGGTGTCCAGGAATGTTGCAGGGAATTTGAAGAGGAGAATGGCAAACTTCGCAGAGCCATCGCAGAGCTCCGAGACAAGTCGCAGATAATTAACCAAACCACTCAGGCTCATAGGTAAAGTGAAAAGCTAGGATCCCGAGATGCGTCTGCTAACCCCGTCCCATTAGTGGGCAGATGTTAGACACACTTTTCCTTTTGTTCCCAGTCACGACCTAGAGAGCTTGTTGCCGTCTGTGATTTTCCTCCATGTAAAGAGCCTAAGATCACCTGAGCTTAGCTGCTTTCATCCCTCAAAAGCACCATGCTGAGTATTAGAGTTGGTTGCTTTTATTCAACATGAAGCCCACTCTGTTATTAATGTATTGTAGAAAGACTTTTTAATTTACTCCCATCTCTTTTTAGATCCGAAGCTGCTCGACTTGCCAAGGAAAACATCTCACTGCAAAAAAACATCTCTGCTCTAAAGGAAGGGGACCTAAAGGAGGCCAAGGACGAGCTGATGTGAGAAACACAAACGCTTCATAATCAAAGAAAGCAAAGGCTTAAAAATAATCATAGAAACAGATTCCTCATATAATTTGAGAGTCTTATTTGCCAATAATGCAAAAAGTTGTTTTGGTAAATCTGGTAGCAGGAACCCGTAAAGATCAACATAACATACTTTTACTGATAACCAGAAAATATGGCATGGAAGGCAGACTATTGACATCTCTAAGTCACTAAGAAGACCTGGAATACGGTATATGTCGAGGCAATCCTTTGGAAAGTGTTCAATTATACAATATTTGATTAATAAAAGGTCCTTTATCATTGGTTCAGATCTACATTCGCTCATTGTGCTGCAGGGAGCTAAATACCGGTAATGTGCAAAGCTGCCCTGCCTCTAGTCTCTTACCCCTAGTGGTCCACGGGTGTATTGCAAGGGGTACATGAAAATATTTTATTTCTCGGGTAATAAAACAAAATAGGGCTGGGATCTGTTTTACTTTCTGAGGACCCAACTTAAAAACTGAACAAGCTTTTATCAACCGAAAATGTAGTTTTTCTTATGTTTAAATTCATCCTCAGCTTTGACACACCCAAACCAAGCAGATGAACAGACTGGATGATATCAGCTGTTTTTTACACTGAGTTAACAGAGCTCAGCAAAGCAGCTCAGGTGTCTTCATAAAAACAAAAGTAAAATTCATTAAATCATCAGTCTGACTATAATTTCTCTTCTGTATCGTTTTCCAAATTCATCAAGTTTAAATGTGATTATAAGGGAGTTACTCAGACGAGCTCCAGTTTTATAACTACAGGCTTATAATAGGATTTTATTTTGTATTTATTTAGATTGCTAACTTCCAGGCAACATATTTTTTTTTTTTTTGAGATTGAAAGCATAAAATGCCCAAGAATTATAGGCTCAAATGAAAAGATTTAGAAAAATAGTTTTAATTTCATAATCAGTCAGACGTTGTGATGATTGTCCAAAACAGAAACATCTAATAACTAAAAAGGCTACTCATGGTCAGAGAAAATGATGCCTAATGATCAAATCACTGTGCTGTCTCCGCTGTCTTTAACAAGCATTTAAAAGGCTTCTGTTTATTTGTAATAATGAAAATGTAGTTTTAGTTGCTCTGTTTAGGTCACATTTAGGAAGTTGGATCCACTGGATGTGAAGCAATGAATAAGCAGATTTGCAAAAGAATGAAAAAAAAAAAAGAATATAGATAATAGGGTTTTCATGTCCCATGAAAACTAAGGTCAGTAATCATGAAAGAAAGATATGCAACCAGAAAAGGAAGTTGTTTTTAATTAATATGAAGAGGAAAAAGCACAGATGTAATGCAAGAAATTAGAGATTTTTATTTATTTATTTTATTTTAACAATAAGAACCAGCCACTTATGTGATGGGAAACAACTTTGTCATCAGCTTTGTTTTGTTTTTGTTTGTTTTTTTGTCTTTTACATCTGACCCAAATTATTTATGTAAATAAAAAATAAAAAAATCTTAATACAGAGCCCTGAGGGATCCCTCTTGAGATGCTGAGCTTGGTTGTTTTAGAAATCAAGTCTAACATTACCTGCAGGTCATCACCTTGTTTTTGCTTTTTTAGCCTAAAGTTTAATTTCTCTCATTGCAGAAAAACTTTGGAGCATTTGGAAAAAGAGAAGTCTGCAGCTCAACAAGCAGCTGACATTTTCAACAAACAGGTAATTAAATCCCCTGCAAAATCAAGTCAACAGCTCTGGCCATTTTCTAGTTTTCTAGTATTAAATGTTTATTTTATCTGCAGATTTCAGAGTTGCAGTTACAGAGCCAACAACTGGAAGATGACAAGGGGACTCTAACAGAGAAAAATGCTCAAAGTGTCGCTGACATCGAGGGTCTACGAGAGCAACTGGCAGAGCTGATCAAGGAAAGTAAAAAGAGGGAGGCGTTCTACTCTGAAGAGAAAAACAAGGTAAGAGTTGATCAACAGCAGAGCAGTCCTGCTGTCAGTAGCTGGTAGTTGATTGGTGGTTGTTTTGTGTTAGATGGCAGCCTGTGTCTCTGCTATGGAGGCAGATTTAAGGAAAGCTGTGGAGGACTGTGCCCAGCTGACGAAGAGAAATGGCCAGCTCTCACAACAGCTCTCTGACCTCAAGGAGGAGGTGAGCAGCATCATCTGGAGTCCAGCTCTAGAAGAATTCAGGCAGAACATACATGCTTTAAACTGCAAACTGTGTCACTGAGATTTCATGCAATCTGCTTTATATAATCAAAGGAAAATCATGAATAATTTCCAATTTTTTGTGATCTATGAAAATCTGAGAATGGTTTCCATTTTCACCGCTTCTTACTTTGCTGTTCCTAAAATAGAATCCTGTTTTACCCATTTACTTTTAGAAATGGTCTAAATTGTAGATCTATGGATAAAAGCTGGAACCACCTATTTGTTTTTTGATTTTTCTTCATATTTTCATAAATCTTTTGGTCTTTAAAGAGCTTGTTGGAGGATATCTGTAAATTAAAAGCGTTAAAGACCATGGGACACATCAGAGGTAAATTAGTGGAGAGGCTTAACGAAGGGGTTCAGTTAATAAACAAGGTTTAAAACGCCTTGCTGAGCTTTAATGCAAACCTACCAAGACACGGCAGCCCTCCTAATCAATGAAACACCCAAGCTACTTTGGAGGAGCTTCAAAGAACCACAACCACTGGTTCCAACAAGCCTCAGAAGGAAGCTGCTCTGATTAGCTGAGATTTTTTTAGGCCTATATCTAAAACCTTTTTTGTTTTGTTCCAGCAAATTAATTTTATGCAGCAACGTCACAAAATTGTTAGTCGCAGCATTATGCTCTTCTTCAGGAGTTAGAAATTGATCCTTTAAAGTTCAGAACAAAATTCATTAAGAACTAACCATTAATGGGCCCTCAGTTGTTCTCCATTCAACCTTCCTGAGCTTGAGCTATTTTTTCTAAGAATAAACAAAGATGTCACCTGTAAACAAATAAAGCTGTTTGACACAAAAGACCTGCAGTTTTCTTATCTGCAGAATTAGGGTAAGAACTTGAATTAATCATTTATGGAGGTAGAGGGAATACAAATGCACACCACACTTTTCAGGTATTTATTACCAAGTATTTTTTTTTTTTTTATAAAATATCCTGTAGCTGTATTAGAACATATTGAGACATGAACACTTTCTGTAAGTGTTTTTATGTGTGAAAGAATCGAATGAACTTCAAGGAAAAGATGTCATGGCAGCGTTGCTAAGGAAACCGCTTCACTTCTTTCATCTCAGGCGGTCTGTGTGGAATCTGTGGAGAATCAGCTCGGCCATCTGGAGGAGGAGTGGAGGATTGCGGATAAGGAGAGCGCAGGTCTGCGCAACCAGCTAGCTAAAACTCAAGAGCAGGTAGGAGTTTGAAGGAAGTAGAACATCCAGAATTATTACCTGATGAAAAACTCAGTTTAGACAGATCACTTAGTGTTTTTTTCTAAATTGCAACAAAGTTTTGTCTAGTTTTGGAAAGTTTAAATCCTTAACAATGTGTTTTACATCTAATCTAATTCCCCACCTCGTCCACACACACACACACACCACACACACACACACCTCCAGTTGAAATCTGCAGATGAAAGTCGTAAACCGACAGAACAGTCGCCTGAAGTTTGACGTCCAGGTTTTGCAGCAGGAGAGGGATTCCCTGAAGCATGAGGTTTCTGTGCTACGAAAACAACTGCAGAATGCAAGCGATAAAGTGAGATTTGTTTTTCTCTTCTAGAATCTCTAACAAAAGCAGAGGTTTGATGCCGGATAAAGGCGTAACCTTTTTGTTTTAATCTCAGAACCATATTTTAGAGATGGCCTTGCACTCGAGTGGCCTGCAGAGTCAGAGCAAGAAGCTGTACAGAGAAGGGCTCTCCAGGCTGATGGAGCAGGAGCAGCAGCTGCTGAGGCAAGAAAACGAGAGGCTGAAAGCTGAGTTACACAGCATCAACGCTGAACTCGTCCAGTCCAGAGAAAAGGTAGCTCAAACCGAGCAACCACAGAAATATGATTGGAAATCTCTGCATCAACGTACCTTTATTTTACAGAAAAAAATGTTAATGTCTGGTTTTTGGCCTTTAGATCCGTCAACATGATGCTACTATCCTCTCCCTGAACAAACAGAAACAACAAAGTCATTCCTCCCTTCTGAGGGCCTTGGAACAAGAGAACGCCTCCTTGAAACAGGAGCTCAGTGCTAAAAGCGAGCTAACAAAGGTGAAAATCTTCACCTTTTTTTTTTTATTAGAGATTGCTTATAAAGCAACAGTTTCCTTATTCTGTTAAACTCTTTTTAGGGCTGTGATGCTGAGCAAAGCAACACTGAACTGGAAAGCCTTCAACAAGAAAACGAGGCGCTCAAGGCGCAGATGTCTCGACTGTCAACGCAGCTGATGGAGGTACACTTTAAGCTGGAAACTTGACCTCTGTCTATAAAATCAGTCCCTGCTAGTAATATATTTTCCATCTTTAACGGTTGATTTATTATTTTGTGGTTTTAGTCGTTTCAGGTGCAGTTCGGCGGAGCTCTTCCTGCATCGCCTCAGAGGGGGCCAAGGGGACAGCAGCGTGGCGAGGATCCAGACAACATGCAGGTACGGCACAATTAAAACCCCTTATGAACTAACAGATGTGTCCCAAAGCTCTGGATTTACTCTGCAATAATAAAGAAAACAAAAACAGACAAGAGTTATTAAATTTTCAGGATGCCACGGCACAGCATCGTTACACGTTGTATAATGCATTACTTCCATCTCCTTCCATTTTTCACCGCTCTGTCGTTACTTTGTGTCACACTTGGGTTGTCTGTTAACCGATGTCTCAAAGGGGAACCTGTTCACCGTCTGTTTCATCATCGGTTCTAATGGGGTACTGTGGAGGTTTTATTTCATCCGTTTAGTTCAGCTGCTTAAAAACATTCATATCTGCCTGTTAAACTTATTTATAACATGATTGTTGTAATTGAAGTTCGGTGGGTATTCAAATTTTGTTTTGCAACATGTTTCACATCCCCTCCACCTTCAAAATCTTAACATTAAACTTTGCAATTTCCAACCACTGTTGTATGTCATTGGGATTTGGTGATTCCTCCATCCCAGTTTCATGTGTTCAGTAGCTCCTAAGGCTACCTTCACACAGCAGCAAATTCAACCCAAATAGGATCTTTTGGCCCAGATTTTACTCTCAAATGACTTCATTTTTTTATTTTTTTTAGTCCAAATGGCTTTTCCAATCTTTTCATCACTCCAGAAAAAATCAGATTAAAGCTATTTCCATATTTGGAACATAATCAGGAACATATCCAATAATGTCTGCAGTTTCGTCTGACTTTTACATCATTGCCAGCCTTTTTTAAAAATGTTTTTTTCAACTAAACTTTATTGAACGATTTTAGTAACAGTCACATCCCTCATTACTTCCATAAACCGTGCACTGCTATGTGATGTCTACATTCTTCATCTACATGCAGAAGTTGTGTTTGGTGTCCTGAACCAATCCTAAACCAGCCTGGTAGCTGTTGGATTTAATTAGCAGTATGATAGACATTCATCCATTTTCTTCCGCTTTTCCGGGGCCGGGTTGCCGAGAGCAGCAGTCTAAACAGAGATGCTCGAACTTCCTGATCCACACCTCGCACTCCGCCTCGGCTGCTCTGGGGGGACCTAAAGGCAACACCAGGCCAACTCAGAGATCGTATACCCCATTTAAACTACCCTTATCGTGTGTAATAACCGGACACAACCGACCGAGCTAACTGCAGACCAGTTCCAGAGGTGGGCTCGGCTCGGTTTTTCCCTGGCTTCGGTTCTCTGATAACAAGAGTGCATGAGCAGAACGCCTCATCTCCGTCTGGCTGCACATCCCCATTCACACTCCATTCCAGTAGTTGGCGGTAATGCCCCTCCGGAAGCTGCTTGCCAGCCAACGCACAAAACAGAAGAAGAAGAACAACTATAAACAACAATCAAAATCTTCTCCACGCAATGTTTTGATTTGCTTGATTCCCTCCTAACTTCTTCGTCTTCTTCTTCTTGTGTTTTATGGCGGTTGGCAAACAACTTTTGGTGCATTACCGCCACCAACGGCTGGATTTCCTCCTTCAATACTGGCAGTAATACCGCCAGATGCGTCACTAGGAGGCGAGGAATCGAGGAACCGAGATAGCGTGATGTGTAAACGGTCAAGTCAGAACCAAGTTCGGCCTGGTTAACTGATCCGGAGCTCGGACCGGTCTCGGCATGGATCGGTTTTTCAAGGGTAGTGGAAATGGGGTAATAGTCCCTCCCTTCCAAAGGACCTGCCTGGAACGCCTCCTGCTGGAGGCGACCAGGAGGCATCCAGAATAGAAGCCTGAGTCACCTTGCTGGCTCCTTTCGCCCAGGAGGAGCAGTTACTCCTCCTGGGTGTGTCGGCTCCTCACCGTATCCCGAAGGGTGCGCCCAGTCACCCTGCGAAGGAACCTCATTTTAGCAGCTTGTATTCGCGATGTCGTCCTTTCTGTCATTATCAAGATCTCATGAACATAAGTTAGAGTGGGAAAGTAGATTGATTGATAAATCAAGAGTTTTGCCCCCCGACTCTGCTCCTTCTTCACCATGACAGTCCAGTACAGCGACTGCATCACTGCCGACGCTCCACCGATCCGTCTCTCAATCATCCGTCCCTCACTCCTTAAAAAGACCCAGTGATACTTGGACTCTCCACCGACCTGAAGAGGGGGATCCACCTTTCTCTGGTGGAGAACCACCTCGGATTTGAAGGTGCTGATCCATTTCTAGTTATTATAGACGTGCTAACAGCACACAAAAAAAAATTGGATTTCAGAATAAAATCAGAATTTCAGACATGCTGTGTGAATGTAGCTCCATCCGTCTTATTAAAAGTTAGCATGTTTCCTGTCCCAGCTGAAGAAAAACACCCCCACAGCATGATACTGCCACTACCAGATTTCACTGTGGGGATGTTTGCATGTTTGACCAGCAGTCAAACATTAGTAACTCAGATGCCGCTGTAGTTAAGAAAGCGTAAACATCATATACTGAACTAAAGATGCTGATGAATGAAGAAATTACTGCTGTTGTGTTTTTGTGCGCAGAAGCATGATGGCAGTAACTGATAATCAAAAATCAAAATACTGTTTTGCACTAAAAGCCTTTGAAATATTAGGGTATAAAAACCCCTCCCAACATCTGAGCTGATTAATTTTATCTTTATTTTTGTTTCTGTTTGAATGCAGAGCTTTTTCTCTTCTTTTTTCCCATTCATCGCTCCTGTCGCAGGTCTGTCCCTGCATCTGTCTGTCCTCGTGCCACACGGTGTTTACTTTCTGGGTTTGGTGTTCATCTGTTGCTTTAAACGTGTCACAAAACTCACTGTCCTTATTTAAGTTTCCATCTCAGGGCCTGAGGGGGTTTCGGTAGAGTGATCGTCTGGGTGTGATCCGGGTTCCTGTTTGTTTTTTCTTTTTGGTGACTCCTGTCGCATAATTATCTCTTAATGCTAACACCTTGACATGTATTTCTGTTTTCACACTAGTTAAAAATTTACCTTTTTATATAACTGAATGTACACTTTAAGCAGCTGCTAGAACTACATTGTGTAAACGCTGCATCTTTGTTCAGATCATATAACTATTATACCATGAAACAAAATAGCAGGCAATTCCTTACAGAAGTATTTATATTCCTTGAAATTTAGTAAATTTGATTGCAATTTACATGATTTATTGTCAAAAATGTTTTTACAGAAGACTTATTTTCTAATACAAATCTGAAGAGTTTGGAGCATTTCTATGGAGCCCCGCCCTGAGTTCATATTCTGTAGAAACTATTTTTGTTGAAGTTATAGCTGCAGTTTATTTTAAGGCATATCCCTATCAGGATCTCTAATGTAGAGACTGAAATATTTCCTCTTTATTTGTGAAATAACATCATAATGATCAGATGAGCATATATTGTTAACAAAAACATATTGAGTTTAACTCACTAGACCAGGGGTCGGCAACACTGAAAGAGCCATTTGATCCGGTTTCCATGGATAAGAAAACACTGGGAGCTGCAAATACTTTATGACATCTAAAATGAATTTATTTATGAACGCATTTATTAAATAGAAAGAAAAAATATTTATAAAAAACAACAACAACTTCCCTTTCATTCTTCGGGGTTCACCCCAGCCGTACAGAACACTTAGTGCTTTGACTACCCTTTGAAGGTGGGCTATCATCTTATCTAAAATGAAGATAACACTGTATATATTGCTTTTTCTTACCTTTACACAATATAAACAACTAAAGTGTGTTGCTTATGAAATCCACAAAGTGCTACAGAGAAAATAAAATTTGATCTAATGAACACATTTTGAACATTTTGAATACTTGAAAAAATAATACAATGTCTGAATGTCTCTTTCAAATAAATTAAAAAGCTGAAGTTAAATTATCCATGTAGCAAACAAAAGCAAAAGAATGCCGTGAGCTGTCATCCTTATATTATTGGGCTTTCAGAGCATGTTGCGGAGCCTTGACCTGAATTTCAAAAATAAATTGGGGAAAAAAGAACTGTGTCACTAAACAATGAAAAATAAATATTTGCAGAATATCTGCATAAATATTTATTTAACCTGGTTAATGGGACTTCTGCTCCTGAACCTCTGCACACAGCGTCTGCCAATCAGGGCTGTACGAAGTCACTCTCATCTTTACGCAGGACTGTAAGCTTTCATCTGTCAATTAAATACTTAGTTGTTTTTTTTTTTAGTAATTTATTTTCCGAAGCCACTCAGAGTACAAGGATGAAAAAGCCGCGGGTTGCCGACCCCTGCGCTAGACCTTAGTTGGATTAGGCACTGATTGGCACAGCTACCCATAAAGTTAGCTTCACTAACCCATGTTTCTAACCAAAATATTAGCTTTACTAACCATAAACAGGGGGGGTGGCGGGGGAACTGGTGAAGGCCAATGCTAACTGCTAAGAAAATTCATCATCAAATCGATTTCCAGCCCAGAATGCTCAATGTTATTGAAAAATAAAGCTTAGAAAAACCTCCTAAATAATGACTATTTTGGACACGGTGCTGTCACTCACTCACATCGTTATTATTTATGGGGCATTGCAGACCAAAATAATTGTTTTATTTGGTTTCCAAGCTAATCATAACACAGACCAAAATAAATAGATCTTCACCCTTCAGAGGAAGTCCTGCAAGTCAGGTGAAGGAAAAGTAACCGCAGGCAAATGACTCCGTTTAAAACATGCTGTCAGCGGACAAACGTGGAGCTTTGACTGGTGGATTTAGCTTCAAAGGCTGATTTAGCTGAATTTAATGTGCTGGTAGAGATTTACAAAGTTAGTACGAACTGCAATCCACCAAACAAACATAGTTAATGTGTTAGCTGCCCACCGCTGTATCTATGTTTAGACTTTGACTAGGCCGTTCCAACAGGTTAATGTTCGGTAGCTTTAGCTGTAAATTCTTCAATTTGTCAATCTGCTAAAAGGCCAACTTTGATCGTGTGTCTTTTGCAGCTTCTGACAGGTTTTCCTCCTGGTTAGACCAGAGTTAGTGTCTCTGTTAAAGCTCCAGAAGCACAGCAGCCCCTCAGCCAGTCTGAACTAGAACCAGACAGACTATGGAGGGGATGCCTTTTAAAAAGAAATGCATTTAGAGCAGCCAGTCCAGCTTTTACAGGACATATTGAAGGCACCATTATAACATCACTCCATTGAAAGCACTATTTTGACTTTAATTCCTAGAGAAAGCACTGCTGCATTATGGGTAATTTGGCACTGATGGTGGTGTATTGTAAGCCCACTCTTCCTGCACTGTGATTGGTCGAGTACATTTTGGGCGGGGCGTCTAGGCCTGCCCAGATTAACTACCTGTTTATTGGTTACATATGAAGTAAGCCAGGCCGCCCCACAGCATGATACCACCATAACCATGTTAGACTCAGGGAATGGGTGACATGCAGTGTTTCGTTTTTTGCTACTTCCCTTCTGACCAGTGGATCTCTTCATTTTTCATTGGATAGCCCAGTAATTCTACTGTGGTTTAATTACACTCTAGTGGACCTTTTTTTACTATTTAGGGTAACTGGTTGAACTGGATTTTATTTAAGTTTGTAAAGAGGATGTCCAGATTTTTACTCCACACTTCTCAGATTTGTATTAGTAAAAAAATAAGGCAGCATTTAATAGAACATAGGATATACATATTTACTTTTGAAAGGCTAGTTTTATCTGTGAATATCGGTATAGAGTCCCATAAGTGGCTTTACTGCAAGCTCCTTTTTTCATAATTTCGTCGTATTTTGCTCACTTCATGCACTTCCAGTTAATTGAATGGGTTTCTAGTTATTTCTAGTGTGTGTGTGTGTGTGCGCGCATGTGGATGTTGAGGATTGAAGGAGAGGGTAGACCTCTGGTGAAGTGTTCCTGCCTTTTCTCTCCAGGGGGCGATGCCGGAGCAACGGGCCGCTCACGCTGACATCTTCAGGCGGATCGGTGGATTATGATGCCCGCTTCTTCTTCTTCTTCTTCCATGCTTTACTTTTCCCTTCTCCTCTACTGCTGTGATATTTGAAGCAAATAAAATCAGAGCGATACACGTGAAACCGTGAGCTTCCCACATCCTTGTGGAAGACTGTGAACAGATGATTCAAAAGGCCCGCAGGTTGTTTCTCTGCAGCTAGGTGGCAGTGAAGTGCAGACAATAATAATCCTGCTACTTTTGTTTTCATTTGGTGGAAAGTGGATTACAGTACAGTGGCATTATTACCTGAATACCTGAATTTTTTTACCAAATGTAACGTTTACACTATAAATATTGACAAACTGATGCGACTTCCTCTAAATTTTGCAAAGCTTGGCTGAGATCAGGAAATCTTAATGCTGGTTGATAGTTCTGTAAATTTGTATTGACATACTTTTATATTTTTAATAAATGTGACGTATTTAAATCCTTAGAGGTCAAACCTTGGGGCTCCTTTCCCACCATTATGAACAGCCAGCCTGTTACTTTATGTTTTATTTATTTTTTCATTTTTTCTTTTTTAGCAGGTGTTTATAAGTTGGTAAATCCTAGTTTAATGTGTTCTGGACCTGTTTTTCTTTTGCTGCTTCACAACCAAAATGAATGTGTTTTATTTTTTTTCTAACACCAACTTGTTTACATTTTCATTTCACTGCTTATTATACTAATATTTATTTTTTTTAATTAGTATCCTGTCCCAATATGTTTATCTTCTCATATTGTGTTTTGAGATGAGTCACTTTTTTTTTCCTCAAATGTTTAAAAATGTGTTTGTTTTTTTTTGTTTTTGAGTATTTATTTCACACTAACGTTTTATTTATGTATTAAATCAATTTTAAGGTTTTATTTTTGAATTATTTTAATCATATTTATTTTTATTTATTCATTAAGGGACAATATTTTAAACTGTACCTAAACTTGAATTCTGCAAAAAATCCATCTAAAATAAAGCAACCATCTCACAATGCATCCAAATGTCTGTATGGTGTTTCAGTTTTATTCAAACCATGTTTCTAAGATCAATTTGAAGTAAAATTCTTATTTATCTCAAAGTGTTTGCATCTGCATTTTTTTTCATTTACACCTCGCTGTCTTTTCACCAGGATGAAAGGGAGAAGAAGATGAAGAACATGGAGGAACGCATGAAAGAAATTGAACTCTCGCTGCATAACGTGAAGCTGCTGCTGAAAGAGAAGGTCTCTCAGCTGAAGGACCAGGTCAGTTACTGTTATTAAAGCAAACTGAGTAGATGTGTCATCAAAACGCTACATTTACTGCACCTCAGTAACTTATAAACCATTAAAGGTTTCATCGGCAACAAGCAGATATTGCAGAGTGTAAATGCACATTAAACACGACTCATTTTATTTCTCTTGATTCTTTCAGCTGCATAGAAATGGCAAAGCAGATGTGCTGATCAAAGACCTGTATGTGGAGAACTCTCAGCTGATCAAGGCTCTGGAAATAACCGAGCAGCGGCAGAAAATTGCAGAAAAGAAGAACTACCTATTGGAGGAAAAGATCTCCAGCCTCAACAAGATAGTCCGAGATCTAAACCCGTCCACGATTGCGTCTCTGCCGTACAACTACAAATGCCCATGAGGTGTCTCGTAAAATACTCGGCATATCGAAGGAGTCGGTGGTGCCAACTTTAATTGTGTAGATTCTGTGTATATTTAACTGCTGGGACGTTTGTGCAACAGATCCAGCTGCAGACGCAGGATAACTGAAGGGCTCTAATGTATGTAAACTTCACCACTGAATTTGCAGTATTTTATTTATTTTATTTTTATTGTTGGCTAGGCTTTTAATTTCACAAAAATCCATAATTTTTAAAAGATTTTTTTTGACTGAGAAGGTAGAAACAAATGAAAGAAAAAAGATCCCATTCTCAGGACTTTCTCTGGCCAAAGACAAAAGAAATGACATGAAGGTTTATAGAAAGCTTATAATGTCTGTCTGTTATGTTGAGAAAAAACAATGAGTAAAATCAAGGACCAATATTTTAAACTATTAATATTAAAGTTTATGCTTGTATTTAACACTACCTAAAACTATGTTCACTATAAATGTGTGGCAATATTTACCATTTTGTTTAATTATAATGAAGAAAATGCAATTATCTTTGGCATCATGTGAAGTTTCTATCATGAATGTTTTAAGCTCATATCTACGCTAACGTGGAACCAGGGTAATATCTGTGTTACAGGTGTAAATAAAATGTTTAGCATTCAGTCATTTTGTGGACATTTTGTTCATTATTCAAAATACTATTTTTATCATTTTTCTTCAGGTTTAGTTTAATGTCATTAATATTTTAAGACAACTTCAATCTAAATTAAATAAATGCTGTTTTTTTTTGTTTTTTGTTTTTTTTTTTTTGGTCCACAGATATAAAGAAGGTTACAATGCGCCCCAAAAAAAAAAAAACAAGGCATACAAGTTTTAAGTGTTTTCTTCTACCTGCATTGCTCACCTCACTTGCCATAAACTTGCGGCGTATTTTAATTGGATTTTTGTTTGTTTTGTTAGAGCATCGTGGTGCAAAACTGCTTAGAAGAAACTATGGTATCCAAAATTTATTACATAAAATAAAATGAGGTTTAGTTCATCCACCTTTGCTGTGATGCATCAACAACGGCGTTGCATATCCGCAAACCCAAGACAGGCTATGCACTACACAAAGGTGTCCTTTATGGAAGAATAAGAACGAGACAAATGGGTCTGTGGAAAAGGGAGCTTGGATCAAATTAGGTTGAAATTTTATTTTGCTTCTATGCGAAAACCTTTGGTTTTAAAAAAATAACACCTCACATCACCATGGACACAATAATTTCTCCACAGTGAAACAAGAGCATGGGAGCTAAACTGCTTTTCCAAAGCAAGGATGTGGCAACTGCTCGTAACATTCAATGCAGGACCAGCAGATTCCTAAACAGCTTCTTCCCAACCGCCTTCAGACTGAATGTTGGGAGAAATGATCAGTCCATTAAACCCCACCATGTCACTGTCTGCATGACATGAACCACAGTCTGCCTTGACACAGATACAGTCTCGTTTGACGGAGGATTAGGGTCACTAATAAACTAGACCGAGACACTTTCAATTTGTCACCCGAGGAGGCCTCTGCAAGTCCCAATTCTGCTTTTAATCTCGGAATTCTGACTTTTTCTCAGAATTCTGACTTTAATCTCTGACTTTTGACTTTTTTGCTCAGAATTCTGATTTTGTTCACAGAATTATGACTTTAATCTCAGAATTCTGATTTTAATTCAAATTCTGACTTTTTCTCAAAATTCTGACTTTAATCTCAGAATTCTGACTTTATCTCAAATTATGACTTTAATCTCAGAAATTCTGACTTTAATTTCAAATTATGACTTTTTTCTCAAAATTATGACTTTAATTTCAAAAGATTCTGACTTTAATCTCAAGGATTTCTGACTTTAATCTCAGGATTCTGACTTTTTTTATTAGAATTCTGACTTTAATCTCAGGATTTTCACTTTAATCTCAGGATTCTGTTGTTTTTTTTAATCAGAATTCTGACTTTAATCCTGGGATTCAGACTTTAATCTCAGGATTCTGACTTTTTTTATTAGAATTCTGACTTTAATCTCAGGATTTTCACTTTAATCTCAGGATTCTGACTTTTTTTATTAGAATTCTGACTTTAATCTCATGATTTTGACTTTAATCTCAGGATTCTACCTTTTTTTTTTAAATCAGAATTCCCTTAGACTTTTAACCCGGGATTCAGTCAGAATTGTGACAGTTCTGCACAAACATAATTAGCATCGTTACAGCTTTCATGTTCGTTTTAAAGATTGGGAACTCAGCTCTTCTTGTTTTAATCACATTCTGCCCTTCCATTAATTAAATAGCATCACCATTCAAAAGTCACTTCCTCCAAGTTTCATAATTTTCCACCTGAATCTGTTCCTGTTCCTCCCAAACAACTCACATCTTTTTCAGTGAAGCTGACTGCTCCACATACCTTTCATGGGGCCTTACCTGCATGGTAAGGTCCAAAACTTTTATCTACAGTATTAAAATCAGAATTTTGACTTTTTTCTCATACAATATACTGAAATAACATTTAAAAATCAGTTAACTCTTTTTTTTTTTTTCATTGGCCCTAATCCTCTTCCATAAACGCATATTGGTTAGAATAGATTTTGATTTTAAAACAATTTTTTGTCAGATTCCCAGTTAGATGTTCTGTATTTATAGTTTTTAACCCATAACCATTGAGTCATGGTGTCATTGTTTTTTTTTCTGCTCACATTCCTGCAGTGAAATCACATGAAAGATAAGGTTTAAATTGATAAAAAAAAATAAAAAATAAAAAAAGAATAGTGCTTGTTCTTTTACAGGAATAAACATTCAGAGGAACCAGTTATTAATGCATATTTATGTATCAGCAGGTTTTAAACCAGTCTGAGGCTTTTACCGTAATTATCAACATATCAGTTTGCTTCAGCTTTTGTTGAAGGAAATATTTATTCGGGATTGTGGTTCTTCAAAGTTGAACTCTGATCAAGCACTTAATATTTAATTCCTTTCCTTTAAATTGAACTTTGATGAATCCTACTTGATGTAAATTATATAAAAATAGTGCAGAGGTTAATTTGCTGATGAGTCTGGATGTCTTGTGACGTCATTGACCCAACAGATATACAGCAAGAGAAACTGTTTTTACTTTAGGATAAAAGTAGTCTTTTATATATCAACATATTTTCATCTGACAATAAATAATATATTTTTTAGATTGAAGCGTTGCTTAAATGAATTAGAGATTCTGTGTAAGGAGCTTTAGATTAAGGTGATTGCAAGATATTTCAGAAAAAGAAGGGTCTGTATTTCTAATGCATAGTACTGGTCATTAATTATTAATTATGTATTTACTGTAAGATAAATAAGGATTTAACTATTGATTATTGTATTGACTAATATTCAACCTTCCTTTAATTGATAAACTGTAAATGACGGTTGCTTTTTAACATATTTTTATTATTTCTGTGAGATGTCTTATTTTCTATCAGAAGCTGTTTCCATCATTTAAAGAAATAAACAATTCAAAACTTTAGTCCACCAGTAGATATGATTTTATATGCTGTTGATATTGCAGGTCTTATGCCTTCATTCATTCGCCATGGACCCACCATCCCCAGACGAACAGAGGGCCCCCCGCCAGAGATGGCCCCCTCCTCCTACTCTGTGGCAAGCAGCAGGGAGTCCGTAGTGTCCCGCAGCAAGAGCGTCCTCCGCGCACCCGTGCAGAGGCCGCCGCATGAGGTGGCCCGCAGAGAGAGCCACCGGATGTCGGCGCCGCCGTACCTGCCTCGCAGCGTGGGAGACGTGTCGCACGAGTACCGCGGCTCGACGCAATCCTTCCTCACGGACGTGAGCCCCATGTCTGAAAACGGAGACGCTAATCGTTATTACTACCAGGCTGAGCCCTACTATGAAAACCAGCAACAGCGTCAGCCCAGGAGAGTCCAGGAGTGCTTCCCTGAGGACTATAGGTTTTATGAACACAATGAACACAACTTCCAAAGACTTCCCCACCAACACGCTTCCCCAGCGCCAAGCCGACCGCCCTCAGGTAACATCAAGTGCTTTCTAATTGGTCATTAAATAGAAACTAAAAGTAATATTTAAAAGAACAGGATTTCAGGAGCTACAGACTTCAAAGTATTAATCTATAAATGACACATCTTCTTTAACAAGGTACATACTATATACACCGGTGTTGATTTTCCAGCCCGAGGAAGGCTCCCCGGAGGTGAAAGAGAAAAGTGCACTGTCGTAGTAAATATACTCCAGCTGTTCTCTGGTTCTCTCCGATCAAGCCAAGCTGCCCAGTTGTTTTGAGCTTAGCAGACGAACGCAAGTACGCAGCGAATGACTAAGCATCTGTGGCGATAGCACATGGCTAGCCTTCTACTTGATGTGAAAAATTAGGAGAAAAATTTAATTTGCTGCTGTCGCCTGGCGGCGTCAACCAATCAGAAGCGGTCTGGGGCTGGCAGGGAGAGAGAAACAGCACTGCTGAAGACCTTGAGCTATAGTCACTCCTCTTAAACAGTTTATTGATGCATAAATTAACTTAAAATGCAGAAATCTGCGGGCAGAATATGTTCGCTTTTATTATTCTAGTGCCTGCAGATCGGATTATTTAGATGAAAAACACCTACCAGCCGCCGCGGTGAACCGCCAGGAGGCGACCCGGCCAGAGGCTGCTGATGAAGGGATTCCTACTGTCGGCGCACCGCTGGTATGTGGGGGTCTGAGCGGCTCCGA